>JXCR01137576.1:6017-88511 GCA_002079205.1 Phalaenopsis hybrid cultivar | reverse complement strand
GTTATGAAAATTAATAACTTAAGTTATTAAAAATAAATCTCTTAAGTTATTAAAATAAAAGTTAGTCATAAATAAAAATATAACAAAAATAGCATACCTAAACTCTAGAGCACATTTTGATTAATTATATGAGTATTATAATGTTGAATACCAAAATGTTTTTTGGGTTACACCGAATTGATAGAGAGTTGGGAGGATAAGAAAAACAAAGTAAGGTGAACTGAGAAAGGGAGAGAAAGTGAGAGTGAAGAGAGGAAATGACTTCCTTCTTTATAGATCATAAAAAAAACCTCCAAAATTACATGTTCCTCCCTAAATAAATAGAAATGTTACAAATGGTTTTTGAGTCGTTACACCTTTACAAATTTGTGACCGATGTTGATATCTTTTCACCTCTGTTACCGCGGTTGGCACAGTTTCATATTTGTAACTGTTCAAATGTAATAGTTTCATATTTGTAAATGTGGAGCATTTGATCATCCATTTATTGGCTAGAAGTTTTTCGGTTGATTTGTGGATCTATGGACGACATTGCTGAAGAAAGTATTAGTGAAGACCTTCTTATTTATATGTAAGGTTTATTCCATCAGGCAGAGGGCGCATCACCATAATTTGACTGGCGGCCTTTTTTCGAACAAAATGTCTTCTTAGATAATTGACAAGTCCTGCCAAGTTACCATTGATCTTCTTTGTGTGTGACCTAGAATAAGTTGAGTCATCGTTGATTCAGGTGTGTGCCATCCTCGGCTCGAATATACTTTCTTTAGGTTGACCGGGCATGATACGTTCGAGTAAATTGATGGTTGATGGTTCAATCCTTCGACCATGATAATGTTGTTCTTTGATATCCTCGTTGCGCATCATTTCTTTTCATCTAGATTTATGTAATTAGAATTTGCATGTATGGTGGGGTTTTTTTACGTGGCCATCGTAGGCCTCGAAAGGCTTTTATCTTAAAGATTGGATATGACAATGAAAGAATAATATATTACCTTGGATGATAGGATGATTACTTCATAATGGACTAAATCATCCGGATGAGAAAATCGTTATTGGCCTACAAAAGTAGGATTTTTTAGTTGTAAGAAAAACAATTCATTATAGGAACCTCATTTCCTACAAGTGCAAAACCGAATAACTAATTACATCTATACGATTATAGACCAAAAATAAAACTTTTGATTACTACCATAAACCAAATTGATCAAGATTAAGCTTAATAAGAGAGTACAAATGAGGTTTACAATTTCATGACGAAAAGGGTTCAGATTGAGAGCTATACCAGATGAGAAGTTAATTCAAAAACATAAGTTGATAAATTTAATTAGGTTAGGTCAAAGGTTAATTAGGAAACACTTGATTTGATTGATATAAGTAATTAGGAACCCTAAACTAGAAATGTTGTGGGGTAAGAAGGATTTCTTGATGGAAAACAAAACCCAGACTCTATAAGGAATACTAATAGATGGAACAACTTAGACACTATGAGGATTTACCCGATCAAGATGGCCATGGCTTTTAGTTGTCTCTAAAAAGTCGGTATCCGTCAACTATAACCAGCATCATAACCATGAATTCCCCATTAAGTACTATAAATCATGAGATTCATAAATTCGAGGAAGTTTGATATACTTTCGTCAGTAACCACGAGTTACAACCTTTTAAAGTATTACCTTCGGTCTCGAGGGTAGGCGATCCACCTTAAATTTACCAATTTCTTATGTACATTTTATGCTCAATTTTTTCGGATATTTTTCTTTAATGAAGGGTATTTTTATGTTTTTTTGTTGCGGGTCCAAGAAAAAGTGCTTAAGTGTAAAAATGAGCAAAATGGGATAATCTGAAAAAAAGTGTTAAACCAGCCGAACTGGCACCTAGGCACTAGATGCATAAATTGGCTGGCGCTTAGGTGCCATAGTTACTTTCTAGAAGGTTCATTGAATGAGGCTGAATTGTGGAGAGATATCTGAAGCAACCCTTGGGCATTTTCGAAGCTTTATAAAGATGGATTAATTCCGAAGGACTAGAAGGTTGTATTTAAAGAGTCTTATAGTGTGTGAGTGTATAAAGTGTGTGAGATGTTTTTTTTTAGTCTTTGTTATTTCTAGAGTTTTTGAGTCCTGTAAGTGCTTTTGAATTTAGTGAAGTCAGAAAACTTCAAAGGAAAGCTTGGGGGAACATTTCAAATAAGTATTTGTATCATTATCCTTAAGTTTTGTGCTTTGGATTGATGTTTTAACAATATGTTTTCTTTTGTTAACCCTATATTTTGTGAGTAGTGTTTTTTTTTCTCCTTGCAAAATGAAGTAATTAAGTAAGTGATTTTTTATTTTATTTAGAACTTCTTTTATTCCTAAAAATTGTCATGATATCTTTGTCGGTCCTTCGTTTACTTTATAAATTGGCCACTTATATTGTTAAAACATGTTAAAAAACTTATTAACCCAAAAGAGCTAATATTTCTTAAATTGAAAGTATCACATTTTACATTGAAAAGAGCAGTCACGATCGTCTAAAGGGGGTGCAAATAAATTGGGATATAAGCTTTGTTGGGCCTAAAATTGATGTTTTTAGAGTGACAGGCTAGATTATTTTATCAATTTGGTCTAGAGACTTGAACTAAGGTTCACTGGTAGGTCCTATAGAGAGGGCATAGTGGATAATCTAGAAGTGAGAGACTAGAACCTACCCAACACTACTTTACATGTTAACATCAACTTTAGATTAACTTATGTTCTTTGCATAATTTGAAAGAAAGTAAAAAAATAGGCATGCTCCTATTTGTCATAATACCAAATTAAAGTTTCCAAATAAATTGGTAAATCCTTCACTGATTATGAATTATTGGAAAGGAGAAAGTCTCTTTATAATTATTGTGTATGTCATTAAATTTACTTTTATTTACATATTGTAGAATTTAGTAAACTTAATTTTCATCTTTAGATAGTTGCTGCAATCTTCAATAATGTTTTTTAAATGTCAAAATTCATGTATTTTATCTTATTTTTTACATGTTTTCAACTTCCTCATGGGATCGAAGCTGAGATTTTTAAAGACCACTCTATATTACTTTAAACGATACATATATTCATGCAGTTCTCCTTGTGAGGGAATTATTTCTTTTAAGTATATTAAAATTGTTCTCACTAGCTGCTAAATATAATTTAGATCAATTTTTTGGCATATTAAGAAGCATAAATAACTGCGTAATTGCAGTAAATCCTTCACTGATTTATGAGGCTCATGTCGTTGTCAGGGAACAACGTAAATAAAAAATAAAAAAAAAGATCTTTACTAGGAATTATTTTTGAAGCTTTATTTTTTATTGGTAAAAAATTCAGTTTATACTTACCTGAAATTTTCAAAAGTTACAAAAAAATTACAAAATTTCAAAAATTATAAAAAAAATTTTGCAAAAATCAAAAAATGAGGGAAACAAATTTTAATTTAATGAATTTGTTGGAAAATAAAATGGTTTCGCATACCAAACATATGTTATATTTTTCCTAGTTTATTTGATTAAGTCTCACCCTTAAGAGTTGTGTTTATCTTTTGGGATAGATACAGGGTTTGAGGTATAAATAAAAATATGGGGTTAGCTTGATTTCATATATTTCTAAACCATATATATAAGTAAATTAAACACCTTTCCGAAGTGGGCAACAGAATTTTGATTCCGGCGGCCGATAGCTTCCAACAGTCAACTCCTAAACCGAAAATAGTGTCAACACATTTGTGTGAAATAATCACACAAATAGCCTAGAGAATGTGAGGTTTTACATCATAATGAAAGACAACCTTTGAATGCAAAATTAAGTTAGGACTTATGTTTCGTAGCAAGGCTATACAAAGGCTTAAGGATAAGTTGAGAATTTATGTCGCACTAGGCGGAAAACCTCAAAATCCTATGATTTATTGTTTAATTCTAACGAATGGTTTAGTTGGTGTAGACATATTTTGCTGTTGAAGATAGCCGTGCTGCCAACAATACTAGCTCCAAGTTGATTATCAAAGCGAGTTTAAGATTTTTAATTTGTCAACTTCTGATGTCAAATCAAATGTCTCCTAAGGTTATGGTTATTTAAATATCATGGGGGTTGTTCAAGTTGATTAGAGAGACACTGGTTAGGATCCTATGGTTCCCTCATCTGATATCACAATTTTCTTTTAAATTTATTTAGCTTAAACGAGTTATGAAACCATATTAAAAAGGGGAGATCTCGTTAGCAACTGTAGGTTACCTCCTCCGAGGGACTCATATAAATTGGAAATAATGTTTTATGTTTAGGGAAATTTTAAAGTATTTATGGTTATCTTTGAAATAAGTTGTTTTAGATTTTGAAAATGTTGATTAATTTTTTTTTAAAAAAGGTTGTTTTGATTTTGCGAGAAAATTAGAGTACACACCTAAGTAGTTATGATATTTTATAGTGAAAGTAAAATGATGGAAGTTAAATAACACGGTAAAAGCGTACTTATCATCAACATTCCCGCTGAAAGATTAGCTTTTGCAACATGTTTATAATTTTGCAGAAATTTTAATAAATTGTAAGAGTAGATGAAGGTGTATCTAACAGACTCCAAATTATGACTTATTAAGTCCCAAATGATCTTAATGAATGAATTTATAATGAAATATAGTAAGTTCAATTTGTTCTTTAAAATATCCAAGAGCTTCTAAAGTGTTTGGGGAATCGCCGCGAACTGCCTTAAAGATCCCTTGAAACATTTAAGTTCATTTTGAATTTATCATTTGTTTTACTAATCATCTCAGGTCAAATTAAAATTACCCACTTACTCGGTAAACTTTGACACTTTAATCGTCTCAAGGAAAAAGTACTCAATTAATCAGTTGATACTTTACTTAAAAGTTATGTACGTGAATGCCCTTAAGGCAAGTTTCAATCATTAAAGACTTTTGTACCCATCACTAAAGTCAGGCTTGTAGGGATAATTATCAATCATTTTATCCTCTAAATCTCATCAAATGAATAATATATCAAGTCTAGATCACTACCAAGTCCATTAATAAATCTAATGGGAGAAATATTGGCAAGTGTTAAAATTTTAAATTAGGTGATGTGGATTCTGATTAAGAGAAGTCAGATCATCATTAATTGTGGACTTAATCCTAAGTGAAACATCATCCCCTTTTCTTAAGCCCATATGTTAGAAACCATTTGATTTTGATTAATTTCTAAATTCTGATAATTTATAAAATTTATAATTTTATTCTTATCATAGAAAGGTGGCAAGTTAGTTTCTACCTTTTACCCATTATGTTACAATCATCCAAACATATTTATTAAAATCAAAATTACCCATTTTCCCTTTGCTTAATCCTAAATTTTGATTGAGGAACCAATATCCAATATGACCACTTTACCCTTGCAACTCTTCACCTCATAACTTATTAAGCACCACTCAAATGAGTTAAGATATTTTTGAGTGCCTTATCCATAAGGACAATTAAAACATTAGAGGAGAAAATGTAGTTTTCAAGTTTTAATTTAAATAATTATTATTTTAGAAAATAGGATTTTCCAAATTAACTTATTTAATCAATCAAATAAATTTTTTGATTTATGGAAAAAATTATTAAAGGTTTTCTTAAGTGAGAGAAACCTTTAGGCAAAACCTCATGATTTTTTTAATTGAAATTTTAATATAATTTTATAACTATTTATTGATTTTTATGATTTAATTTGAATGGAAAATATGTTTTATTTACAAAAATCATTTTTAATTTTTTTACTAAACCTCTCTGAGTCTAAAAAAAATCATAGAAACAAATTTTAGATTTTTATGATTTTTAATCTATTTATTATAATTATTTTAATGAGGAAATTGAAAAAAAATGCCTTTTCAGCCTTTAGAAAAGTAGTTTTTAACATAGAAAAATGAGAAAAAATATTTTATTGAGTCCAAATTGGCGAGGAAGCAATTAAGCACATTTTTAAATATTTTTGTTTTTTCAAATTTTTATTTATTTTTAATTATTTTTTAATTCAAAACATAGGCCAAAAATCAAGTATTTTATAAAAAATGACTTTTATTTTATTTAGTGCTCCTGATCACAAAGAACTCATAAAGCAACTTTTCATAATTTTTCTAATTGTATTTAATTTAATATAATTACTTTTGTTGAAAAATACAAAGTTTCTTGGAAAATCAACTTTAGTGCTTCAACTTAATCAAATAATTTTTAATTTCTTACAATAGATTAACATGATTTTTATGCACAATGTGAAATTGCTCTTGTTAATTTATTATTATTTTTTAATTTACATATATTAGTACAAGATATACAAACTTAATTAACTGTAGAAATTTACAAAATTATTCAAGTCATCATGATATTTTTCCTAAGCATCTCTATCTATAGAAAACCTACTTATATTTTTCCCATAATATTTCAAGTAAAATTTCAATTTATGAAATTAATTTCGACCAAAGTAGCCATCTTAGCTTGAAAATTAGGTTTAGAAGCACAAAGATGTTCTCTGACCATTGAAAAATCATAGAAAGTAGCCACTGTCATAATGAATAATCCTCTTATAATTTCAAGCTATGGTGATCAATGGTTAGCCTAAATGAAATGAAATACCAAAGAGAGTATTTAATTAATTAAAAATCAAAGAGTTAATAAACAATTTTTGTTTTTGGTCCACATTTTTACTCTCTATTCAATGCGTAAGAGGGTATTTTTATTTTATTTTTATGATTTTTCTACAAAAAGTTGTGTTTTTTCAAAATTTTGGAATTAAAATAAATCAGAAATTCCTAATTTTCTACTTATCCAGCACAGCCGCCACGTCAACCTCGTCCACTCCGAGCTTTAAACACAGTGCTCCACTAGACACCTCAACTGCCATGTGGCTCGCGGTTCACGTACCAAGGGTTCGTCTAGCTTGATCTCTTCCATCCATCAAATAAACGCGCGATTAGATAGCTCTCCGTCATCGTCTCCAAGTGATTTAACCCATAAAATGTTCAACTTAAAAACTTAAGGTATTGAGTTAGAATCAACCAAATCACTTCGGATTTGTTCTTACACCTTCATCTATTTTAGACAAACAAATCTACAGAGCTTATACGGTCTGAAATACAATAAATACGTATGGAGAATCAAAATAGGCTTGGATTAGTTTTAGACCTTTATACCTTTGTCTGAGAGGGGATGCCTCAATTAGATGGTTGTAGCAGCTTTGATTGGTTCTAAAAACCCTTTTTATCAACTCTTAGGCCCTAGTGAATTGGCTAGGTATGATTTTGATTAAGGTCATTTTCAGGTGTTAATCTAGATCGAGGTTAGAGGCTGTTTAGGATGGGGCTTTTCTGGGGAATCATGTCCTCTCACTCTTGTGATGGTGTGTGCACAATAAATTTAACTTTTGTGGTCTAGGTCTAGAGAAATATGCCCTGGTTCAGGCTGAAATTTTGAACTCAAAATTGGGCTTTTACAGTGGGAACCAGAAGGGGAAAATAGTGAGATTGAACTGAGGACTTCTTGGAGAGTCTCTGGAAACAATTGAACAAAGTTTCCCTAAGGAATTTTCTATATCTTTTTTATAATGGCCATGGAGGGGGTGCTTTAAATAAAAGAGGTTTGGTGGCTCTAAAGCCAAGCTGAGGTGGTAGTGTGCTGCCTAGGTGGACAGAAAAAAACCTCTAACAACCAATCAAGCTTAACCAGCTCAGGTGAGTTCAATTTTGGGTTTTGTCCACTTTGGGCTTCATTTGGATGACTATTTCTAGTGGTTGAGGTGGTGGCTTGCCAGGGTCTGGTTTCCTCTTAGCTCAAGGTGGTCAGGGGGTTGCTCATTAGGATTAATTCCCAAGGGTAGGCAATGATGGAAAAGATATTTCATGTTTTGGCCAAATATGTGGTGAAATCCCTTAAATCAAGTCTCCATTGGTCCATAGCTCATATAGGGTGACATAGGTGAGTCTATCTTAGTCACTAGTGTGCACTTGGTAGCTGGAGTGGTCCTTAGTTGGCCAATTTGGCATGGCTTAATCAAATTTGATGCATGGGTTCAATTTGGGTTGGGCTATCCATGACATTAGATTCAATTCATTGATCAAGATGATTTAGATGATTATCACAAAGAGTTTGGAAAATATTTGGAGTGATTTTGAATTGTTTTGGAGGGTCAATCTGAAGGATTTTGGACATTTGATCAATTTGGGGATGTTCGGTTAAACTTGGGTTTATGTTAGGCTATAGCTGGGCTAACTCTACATTGAGGATTTAAAATAGTCTAGAGGGATGTTATGGATAGTTCTCAAGATTAATTTGGTTTAAATTTTTTTTATTTGGGCATTCAATTTGGTGACATTTAGCGATATGGCTAAATTGGGGCAAAATTGGGGGCTTTGGATTTGGGTGAAATTGGGCTTAAAGTATGGGTAAATTGGTTTGGAATTTGGTCTTAATTGAGATTTTTCATGATGAATTTAAGTTTATATTTGAAATTGGAAAAAATTGGAACCAAATTGGTGGACATTTTTGATGAATTAGAGTAAATGGGCCTTTTTGGGCAATTTGGGGCTTTCAGTCAAAATGGGTGGTCAAATTGGGTTCAATTGAAGTATCCAAATTGATCATGTGGACATTTTAAATGATTTTGAAGGTTTTGAGAAAGTTTGGGCCACCAACGGTATTTTGGTAATATTAGCAATTTTTGGGGTATTTTGGTAATTTTGGCAATTTTGGGAGGATTTGGGCAATTTGGGTGGTTTAAAATGGTTAAGGATGATTTTTGAACAAATTAAGATATTTTGGGTGAACATGGGAATTTTGGCCAAACTGATGGTTTTGGGGTGTTTTGGTAAATTGTGTAGATTTTGGGGGCAAAAGGCTAAGTTAGGTATTTTGGTGAAATTGAGGTGCCAACCACCCTATTTGAGCTATGGACCGATGGATTCTTCATTTGGGTCCTCTATGTACTGGTCTTATCTAATTCCTAGCATAGGGCTAATGGGTCTAGGATATCATCTACATGAGTCTCCTAAAAGTTCAAGGGATCAAAGTTAACAAGTTTGAGTATAGGGTTGTGAGTGGGGTGTAATGTGCAAGCGAGTGATATAGTATACACTAGCTCAGGACAGACACCAGAGCCAACCCTAAGGCCAAGAATTCCTATGGGAATTCTCCTTGAGCTCCCCTATAGTGACCCCACCTACTAAGTGCTAGAGGTTATGACCAGTACATGGAACTTCAAGTTAAGCAAAAAAGAGTTTAGAATTTCAAATGATGATGGTTCCTTTTTAGTTCTCTACAAATTTAAATGGATAGAAATGCTATTCCCTAGCGGAGTCGCCAGAGCTGGTCGACACTAAAGAGTTAAGGAGTTAACTGTTGGAAGCTATCGGCCGCCAGAATCAGAATCCCATCGNTATATATATATATATATAAGTTTAGAAAGTTATTAAATCAAACTAATCTCATGTTTTTAATAGTCTGAATAAAATAGCACTATACCTCAAATCCTGTATCAATCCCCAAAGATAAACATAAGACTTGAGGGTGAGGCTTGATCAAATAAACTAAGAAATATATAACATCTTTTTGGTCTGTGAAATCATTTTATTTGTATGCTGATAAGTTCCCCTATTTAAAATGAAGAATTAAATAGGGTTTTTATTAAGCTGGGTTTGTAAAAGCTTCCTATAAGGGCAAGACCCTATAGTTAATTACATCTTAAATGACCGGAGTCATTCAGGAAAACTCTCAATAAAAATTAGATAATATTGACTTGAAAGAGGTAAAAAGGATATGAGTTTTTTAACGAGATCGGACAAAGAGGTGTGAAAGGGGAATGACTCAAATTTGGAACATTTATTATAGAGTCAAAAGCAGGATGAACTAGGGGATGACATAGACCCGGAGGAGAACCTTGGTGACTTCCCAGTCTATCCTGTTTTTTTGCATCAGTTTTGATAATAAATTATTCTAGTGTTTCATCCAGTATATTTTATTAATTAAGGCTTACATCTATATAAGACAATTGTACAAACATTCTGGAAGATATGAAGATTTTGTTTGTAACGAACGACAACCTCAGAATCCTAAGACAAGCTAGGGCTTATATTGTATAGCAAAACCATACAAAGGCCTAAAGATGAGTTGAGGATTTATGTTGCACAAGCAAACAACCTTGAAGTTCTGTGGATTGGTGATTTAATTTTAAGGAAACATATGTTGGTGTAGATCCTCTTGCTGATGAAGATGACCGTGTTGGCCACAAGGCTAGCTCCAAGCTCCTCGTCACGACGAGTTTAAGTTTTCCAATGTGTGAGGTTATGATGTCGAATCAAATATTCTTATGGTTAAGGTTATTTAAATATTATGGGATATATTAAAGTTTATTAGAGCAACACCGGTTAGGATCCAACGGTTCCCTCGTTCCAGTAGCTCTATTTTTTTTTGGATTCACTTAGTCCAAATGAATTTATTAAACTCAACTTAATAAATGTCATAGTTTCATTTAGACAGTGGGAAATCACATTAGCAACCGTTGGTTACCTCCTCTGAGTGATTCCCGATCATTAGATAAAGATGTCTTAAATAAGTTGCAATTGTTGTTTTGTTATTTTTGTGATAAAATTTGATTTTTCTTATATCTTGAATGTTGTGGTGGTAAATTTTGCCTTGATTGATTTTAGTTTTGGTTTGGTTTTGTAGCTATCCTAGCAAATTTGATTTACATGCAGGGTGACATCATTGTTTAACATGCAAGCTCAAGACAAGAAGTCTAGAAAGGTAAATGCATTTATTTAAAAGCATACCTGTTGATTCTTCTCATACAACCACTTGAAAGGTCAGTGCTTGCAAGACATGTATCTAATTTTCAAGGAATTTAAATTGTAATAGTAGATTAAGGTTTAGTATCAAACCGCAAATTATAATTTTGTTGAATCTCACAAGATCCTAGTGGATTATTGTAAAACAAAATATGGCAAGTCTAATTTGCCCTTCAAAATGTCCAATGGATTTCAAAATGCTCGAGGCATGACCCTGAACCACTTTGAAGATCTCTTAAAATATTTTGAGTTCATTTTGAACTTATCATATTGTTTCATTAATCATCTGAGGTTGAAGTGTGACTACCTTATTGCTCAGTGAAACTTGACAATTTAATTATCTTGAGGATAGGATAGCGAGTTAATCAATTGATGCTTCATATAAGAGTTATGTGAGTGGGTTCCCCAAAGGCAAGTTTAAGTCATTTTAAAATTGTGATGTCCACAATTAAAGTCAGGCTTGGAGTGCTTAAAGATGTTAATCACCAATCATGTTATCCTCTAAATCCAATCAAATGAGTGTAGAAATCGAGCCTTCTACCACTAAGCCTTTAATAATAATAATAGGTGGAAGTGTGATTATCAAAATTTTGATTTAAGTGCATACATCCTTATGGAATGATCACATCATCATCAACTTTGGGCTTAAGACAAGTATGTTATCATCTTTTCTATCTTAAGGCCATTACTTAAGAATCATTTGATCTTAATTGACTTCCAAGTCATGAAGATTAGGAGAGTTATGATCTTATTGACATTGTACAAATATGGTGAGTGAATTTCTACCTTTTAATCCCATTGTATTTCAATCATCCAAATATATTTATTAAGATTAAAATCTTCCCGTTTTCCCTTGGTTAATCCTAAATTTAGATTAACGCACCAAAATCTAAAAGGACTATTTTGCCCTTGAGGTACTTCACCTCATAACTCATTAAACATAACCCAAATGACGTTAAGCATTTTTAGTGTCATATCCGTGAGGCCATTACAATTTTAAGGGAGAATATGTGGGCTTCTTAAAATTTAATCTAATTAATTATCTATTTAAATTTAGAAAATAAGATTATCAAAAATTTATTTATTTAACTTTCCAAAATAAAGTTCTTTTTATTTATAATAAATTGCTAGAGGTTTCCTTAGGTCAGAGAAATACTTAGGGAAAATTTCAAGATTTTTTGAATTAAATTTTTATTATTATTATTTAATTTTGGATCAATTTGAGTGATTTAATTATATAGAAAATAATATCTTAATTACCAATATTATTTTTATAATTTTCTTAGACTTCTCTGTGTTCAAAAAACTTTAAGAATCAAATTTTGTATTTTTTATTATAATTATTTTAATGAGAAAATAAGGAAAAAGCACTTTTAATCTTTTAAGATTTATTTTTAAGTTAGAAAAATTAGAAAAAAAATATTTTATTGAATCCGAAGTGATTAGAGAGAAATTAAGCACATTTTAAAATATTTTGTTATTTTTTAGATTTTAAATTATTTTTATTTATCTTTAAATTCAAAATAAGACTAAAAAATTAAGTATTTTCAAAAAAAAAAAATTTATTTTTTCCAAGTGCCTCTAATAACAAGGAACTCAGAAAACCACATTTCACAATTTTCCAATTGTATTTAATTTAATATAATTAATTTTGTACAAAAATACAAGGTTTCCTAGAAAATCAACTTTAATACTTAAACTTAATCAAATAATTTTCAAATTTTTATAGTGGATACACATGATTTTTATGAACAATGTGGGATTGATTTTGTCAATTTGTTATAAGTATATAATTTACATAAATTAACACAAGATATTTACATTTAATTAAATATAAAAATTTACAAGATAATTCAAGACATCATGATATTTTTTTGGACTTATATGACCATAAAAGACTTATCAAAATTATTCCCATAACTTTCCAAATGATATTTTAATTTATATAATTAAAATAGCCAAAATGGTCACCCTAGATTGAAAATTATGGTTAGAAGCATAGAAATGCCTTCAACCTTATATAAATCAGAAGACATAGTCTCTGTCATGAGGAATAAACCCTTAAAATTTCAAGCCATAGTGAGCATTATTTGATCATAATGAATTAAAATACTCTAAAGGGTGTTTATTTCATTATAAATCAGGGAAAAAGAAAATAATTTTTATTTTAGTCCATATTATTCTCCTATGTTCACTGAGCAAGAGTGTATTTTTATTTTATTTTTATGAATTTTCAAAGATCGGACATTAAAATAAATAAAAAACCCTCCTATTTTTCTACTTATCCACGCGGTTCCACCTAAACTAAAGTCTCCATGCAACGCTCTTCCATTTGATGCTGCAAGCCACGTAGCTGCCTCATCAGCCTGCATTTTCACACCATCCACTCATCTAGCTTGATCTAATCCGTCCATAGAATAAACGGGCGATCAGATGACTCTTAGTCATCATCTCAAATTACCTAACCCGTGAATGGTTCAACTTAAATCCTTACGATCTCGATCTAGACTCAACAAAATCACATGAGGTTTGTTTCTAAATGGTTAACCAAGTATGAAATCAAGCCATTACGCATGGAGAGTTAAACTAAGCTAGGGGTTGGGTTTGAGTTCAATAACTCTATCTGAGAGGGGAAGCCTCATTAAGATTGTTCTGGTAGCTTCGGTTGAGTTAAAAAAATCTCCAGATGAAGTCCCAAGCCATGGTGAATTTTCTACGTATGATTTCGATCAAGGTGGATTTCAGGAGTTGGTCTAGAGCTATCTTAGAGGCTGTTTTAGATGGGGTTTGTTGGGGAATCAACTCCTCTTTCTCTAAGGATGGTGTGTGCTTAATTAATTTCAGTATGGTGGATTGTGGATATATGTCTTGATCTGAGCTGAAAGTTTGAGCTCAAAATTGAGCTTTCATAGTGGGAATCGGTGGGGGAAGATGGTTGGATTGAACTTAAGGATGCTTGGAGAGTCTCTAGTAAGATTTTGACAAAGTTTCCTCAATGATTTGGATCTCTTCTTTTTTTGGCCATGGATGGGCTGAATAAATAGAAGAGCTTGGGCTGGCCACCAGGGCCAATTCATGGGTGCAAAGTGTTGCTTAGGTGGAGGACTGAGGAGCTCTCAAGAGCCATTAGGATGAGCTGGCCTTTAAGGTTGAAATTAAGTTTGATTTAAGGGTGGTGGCCCTCAATTTTGGTGTTTTCTAGCCACTAGCCCAGCTAGCCAAGGTAGGGGAGATTGTCAGGTGGTCAGGTGAGCTAGTGGGAGGTTTAATTATGGGTAACCCTTAACGACAACTGACGATGATGAAGACTTCTTAGTTAAGGCCAAAAAATGGGATAAGATCCCTTAAATTAAGGGACCCTTGGTCCACAGCTCACTTAGGTGGTTTAAATAGATTTAGTTTTGTCATAAAGTGTGCTAAGTGGCTGTGGTAACATCAATTTGGTGACTTTGGCATGGCTAAGTTAATTTTAGTGAAAGGGTTCAATTTCGGTCAAAATGGCTAGAATTTGGGTTTGGGTTAGGCTAGCCATGACATTGAGAGCACAATTAATTGATTAATATTGGGTAGATGATTTTCATGTGGTGTTTATAAAATATTTGTCGTGATTTTCAATTGGTTTGGAGTTTCAATTAGGATGATTTTGGGCATTTGGTTAATTTGGTGGTATTGGATTAGATTTATGTTTAGGTTAGGCTAAGATTGAGCTAAGCCCAAATTGATGGTTTAAAATGGTCTATAATAATATCATGAAGAGTTCTCAATGTCAATCGGGTGTCAATTTTGTGGTTAGGGCATTCAATTTGATGGAATTTGGAGACATAGCCAATTTGGGGAAAATTTGGGGATTCTGGACTTGGGTTAAAACTGAGTGAAATTGAGGCATGGCTAAGGCCAATTAAGGGTCCAATTTTATGTCTATGATTGTTATGAATATTTTAGGATTTAAATTAGGGAAAATTGAGTAGGCTATAAGGTTCAATTTGGTGGGGTTAAGTCATATGGTATAAATTGGGGGTTTAATTTTGATCGAAATTGAGCTCACATGATGATCAATTAGGCCTGGATTTGGTTTGTATTGATCATATGAAAGATTAATTTTAGTTTAGAATATCAATTGGGGAGTACTGGAGCCAAATTGATGGGTATGTGAGGTGAATTTGGAGAAATTAGGCCTTCAAAGGCATTTTGGGGTTTTTGGTCAAAATGGCCAAATTGGGTCCAATTAAAGGGTACAAATTGGTTTTGGAGACAATTGAAGTGATTTTGGATGTTTTGAAAAATTTTGGGCTACCAAGGGTATTTTTGTAATTTTGGTAATTCGAGGGTATTTTGGTAATTTTGTAATTTTTGTCATGTCTTGGGTAATTTTGGTAATTTCAAATGGTTTGAAATGATTCTTGAACAGATTTTGGTATCTTGGGTGAAATTGAGAATTTTGGTCAAATTTGCGCTTTGGGGGTGTTTAGGTAATTTGCGTGGATTTGGGGTGTCAAACACCTTATATGAGCTATAGACCAATGAAATCCCCATTTGCGTCCTCTATGTACTAGTCTTAGTTGAACCCTTGCATAGGGCTAGCAGGTCTATGCGACCATCTACCCGAGTTTCCTAAAAGATCAAGGGATCAAAGTCAACAAATTTGGGTTTAGGGTTGCTAGTGGATATAGGTGATAATGAGTAAAAGTGAGTGAACTAGCTCCAGACAACATTCAGAGTAAGCCTTAAGGTCAAGTATTCCTATGGGACTCTCCTTGAGATCCCCCATACTGACCCCACCAGCTAAGTGCTAGAGGTTAGGACCAATATGTGGAACTTCAAGTTGAGCAAGGAAGAGTTTACAGTTTCTATGGGTGTGGGTTCCTTTTCTAGTTTTCTAGGAATAGTCATAAAAAAATCCCTATGGCTAGACCATAGGCTACTAAGGAGGAAAAACTAAACCTCAACCAAAAGTGAGGTCAACAATTAGCTAGAAAATTATGCACAATTATTTAATTATATTTTTATAGAGTCCTCTGACCACGAGGAACCTAACAAAACTATCCTCATATTCTTTTTATTACGATTTTAATTTATAGAATTATTATAAGAAAATTTTGGCAACTATGCTTGAAAATTAGGGTTTCAAAGCTAGATGTGTCGTCTAACATTGGAAAAAAAGGAGATATCATCACTATCATGAGGAATCATTGCCCAAAATTTTAAGCAATGGTGATTAAATTTTACATAATTAAAATTAAAAAAATCCAGAGGGTATTTAGTTTATTAAGAATTAAAGACATGTAAAATAATTTTATTTTTATTTCACATTATTTTACTCCGTTCACTGAGCAAGTGAGTATTTTTATTTTATTTTAATGATTTTTTTATACCAAGTTATGGATTTTTAAAGTTTTAGTATTTAATTAAACAAAAAATACCCTTAATTTTCTATGTCATCCAATGACTTGTCTTGTTGGAATTAATTCATTCTTTCCATTTACGATAATAGTCGTACCTCCTTTCTTAGGAAAACAATGAAGATGACTAACTCATGCACTATCTAAAGTTGGATAAATATTCGATTGTCCAACCACTTTAAAATTTGTTTCTTTACCACTTCTTTCATTATAAGACTTAATCTCCTTTGAGGATCAACCCTAGGTTTATAGTCAACTTCCATTAAAATTCAGTGCATACATATTGAAGGACTGAATCCCTTAATATCTACTAATGTCCAACCAAAAGCTTTTTTTATAATTTCCTAATGTTTCCAATAATTTTTCTTTCTGGTCATTGGCTAACA
Source organism: Phalaenopsis hybrid cultivar (assembly GCA_002079205.1). Classification (NCBI taxonomy): domain Eukaryota; kingdom Viridiplantae; phylum Streptophyta; class Magnoliopsida; order Asparagales; family Orchidaceae; genus Phalaenopsis; species Phalaenopsis hybrid cultivar. The sequence goes on along the minus strand of JXCR01137576.1, from coordinate 71,917 downwards.
CTGAGTATATTATAATAAGTACAATAGATGAATTTCTTAAAATTCATATATTAAATGCGAGGGAAGAACTTTCATCTCAAGTTCTGGAGGTTTTACAATTGAAGGGATTAGAAATTTATTATTTTCATTAGTATCCAAAATCTTTATTTTTTCTTGAACATAATTAGTATCCTAAGCATTTATCTCTGATGATTTTACTTCAAAATGACCTTCAATTTCACTTTCAATTCCTTCTTGATCTAATATCACTTCATTTTTTTTTAGAAAAGACTTCACATTTTTTCTTGATAATGTTTAACAATCATATAATCCAAAATATCCACCCTATAACATTTTTCTTTAATAGGATACCTCATTGACTTTAGAACATTAAATGTTACATCTTGGTCTTTAAGTCTCATGGTTAACTCTCCTTTTTGTACATCAATCATAACACGTCTAATACCAAGAAATGGTCTCCCTAAAATAAAAGGAATTTCCTTATCTTCTTCCACGCCTAGCATAATGAAATCCACAAGGAAGATAAATTTATCCATCTTAACAAGTACATCTTCTATAACCACTTTAGATTAAGTAATAGAGTGATCATCTAATTGAAAGTTACAGTAGTGGGAAAAATTTCTCCTAAGTATAACCTTCGAAAAATTGATGAAGGCATGAGATTAATGCTAGCTCCCAAATCACATATAAATTTTCCATAAAATTTATTTCCAATTGCACAGTTTATTGTGAAGCTATCATGGTCTTTAAGCTTTTGAAGAAGCTTCTTTTGAGTTACTGCACTACATTCTTCAGTTAGTGCAACATTCTCATAGGCTTCAAACTTCCTCTTCTTGTTTAATCTATCTTTCATAAATTTAGCATAACTAGACATTTGTTCCAAAGCTTGCACAAACAAAATATTGATTGTAAGCTTCATAAATGTCTCAAAAATTTTTGACAATTACTGTTCAAGCTTTTTTTGTCTCAGTCTTTGAGAAAAATGAGGTGGTTGTCTTTCTAAATTGTTTTTAATTGGAGAGAAGGATTGTTATAGGTTTTTAGAAATAGTTTCTTTAGGTTCTTCAATCTCTCACTCAACTTCAATCTCTTTTTGACTTCCAACTTTTTATTCTTTTCCACTCCTAAGTTGAGCAACTTTAATTTGCTCTTGTTTTATTCCTTTGTCATTAGGATTAAATTCAACATTACTAGGAAGTGTTCCCTGGAGTCTATTGCTAAGTGCGTTAGAAATTTGTCCCATTTGATTCTTAATATTTCTTATTGCGGCACTTTGACTTTGCATCTAATTAACCATATGTAAAAATACTTCTTCTATAAACATCTTTTCCTTAAATTGTTAGTTATTAAAGCAAGGAGAATAAGAAGGTTGATAATTAGAATTACCCTAATTGTTCTGATTTCTTGTTGGGTTCACTTGATTGTAGCTCCATAGTAGATTTCCACCACCAAGATTGTTAAAATTAGGGTGGTCTTTCCAAATTGGGTTATAAAAGTTCAAATATGGGTTATTAGTTTTATTAGCATCCGTATGTAATGTTTCTAATGATTGAGAATCATTTGATTTTCCTAATAATTTTTCTTCACTGCATGAGGTATTTGAGAAAAATTCAAAAAATATCTATCTAAATTCTTTGATAATAAAGCAACTTAAGCTACTGAGATGGTAGTAACATCATTATCATTAATACTAGCTACTCTTGTTAGATTTATCCGTTCTGTGGGTCATTGAAAATTATTTGTGGTCATTTCTTCAATTAAAGCATGAGTTTCATAAAATGATTTTGACATTAAAGATCCTCCAGCAAAAGAATTTATTATTGATCTAAGGGATCCTATTAACCCATCATAAAATGTTTGAATAATTAACCAGTCAGGTAAAGCATGATGTGGACACTTTCTAAAGAGTTCCTTAAATCGTTCACAAGCCTCATAAATTGACTCCCCTTTAAACTCAATAGAAGAAGTAATATCATTTCTAAGATTAGCAAATTTTGAGGGAGGAAAATATTTAGCCAAGAATTTTTGTGTCATTTCTCTCCAAGTTTTAATAGATCTAAGTTCTAGTGAGTTTAACCTTATCTTAGCTTCATCCCATAAAAAAGAGTCCTAGTCTAATCATATCGTTTGACACACCATCATATTTGAATGTAGCACAAAGTTCTAGAAAACTTGCATGATATAAATTAGGAATCTCAGTTGGTGTTCCCTCAAATTGATTATTTTGTACCATTTGTATTATTGAAGGTTTAAGTTCAAATAAGTTAGCCGCTACAACAGGAATTTGAATATTTAGGTGAGTTTTACCTGTCCTAGGGTTAGCATAGTCCCTTAAAGGTCTTTGTAAAATTTTATGTTTATTTTCAATAGTAAATGTGTTAATGTTATTTTTTGAGGTGTTAGCCATTTCTTGAAAATTATTAAATTATTTTAGCTTTCAAATTCTTCTTACGGTTCACTCTATTTCAGAATTGTAAGGTACTAAATCTTCATATCCTGAACTTCACATACACAAAGGTAAAATTTAGAAAATAAAATACTAAAGCAATTGAATAGGGTTTATATTAAACTGGGTTCAGACAAGCTTTTAAAAGAGCAAGCTCCTATAGTTAATTATATCTTAAATAACTGAAGTCACCTAAGAAAAATCTCGATAAAAATCAAGAAATATTATCTTCAAAGAGGTCAAAATGATAAGAGTTTTCAACAAAATCGGACAAAGAGGTGTGAAAGGAGAATAATTCAAATTTGGAGCATTTTTTTTTGTAGAGTACAAAGGAGGAAGAACTAGGGGATGTCACAGATCCGGGGGAGAACCTCAGTGACTTCCCAAGCTATCCTATGGTTTGGCTTCAATTTTGAGGAGAAATATTTAGTTGTTTCATCCTGCCAATTGTATTTTTTTAGGGCTTACATTTACGTGAAATGATCCCACAAATAACTTGGAAGATGTAAGGGTTTAGGTCATGACGAACGATAACCTCGAAATCATAAGACGAGCCAGGGCTAAGATTGTACAACAGAGTTGTACAAAGGCCTAAAGAATCGGTGAGGATTTATGTTTCATAAGAAAACAACCTCAAAATCCTATGGCTTGGTTGTTAAATTTTAAGGAAGAAAATTGGTTTAGCTGGGGATGACATGTTTTGCTATTAAAGATGGTTGTGCTACCCACCATACTTGCTCCAAGCTCCTTACCATGATAAGTTTAAGTTTTCTAGGGTGTCAGGTTATGATGTCAAATCATATTTCTCTATGGTTAAAGTTATTTAAATGTTATTGAGCATGTTAAAGTTGCTAAGAGCAACACCAATTAGGATCTTACAATTTCCTCGTTTCGGTACCACTATTTTCTATCACATTCACTTAGTCCAAATGAATTTAACTAATTCAACTTAAAGAGTTTCATACTTTCACTAAAACTATGGGAAGTCTCATTAGCAACCATAGGTTACCTCCTCCGAGGGTTTCCCGATCATCCGATAGAGACGTCTTAATTTAGTTGCAATTGTTGTTTTGTGTGATGTTTGTGATTAAATTTTGAGTTGTCTTATATTTTGAATGTTGTGGCAGCGAATTTTATCTTGATTGATTTTAGTTTTGGTTTTGGTTTTGTGGCTATCCTAGCAGTTTTGGTTTTCATACAGGATGTCATCATTGTTTAACATGCAAGTTTTTTAAGTATAAAAATACAGTGAGGAAAGCGCAACAAAAGACGGTTATGACCCTAAACTATTTTAAAAATCTCTGGAATTATTTTGAGTTTATTTCTGAACTTATCATATTGTTCCATTAACCATCCGAGTTTGGAGTGTGGCTACCCCATCACTCATTGAAGCTTAACAATTTAATTATCCTAAGGATAAGGTACTCGATTAATCAATTGATGTTTCATTTAGGAGATGTGAGTGAGTGCCCCTAAGGCAAGTTTGAGTTATTTAAGAATGCGGTTCCCACAAGTAATGTTGGACTTGGAGTGTTTAAATATATTGATTATCAACCCAATTATCTTCTAAATCACATCAATTAAGCTTAGATATCGAGCCTAGGTCACTAAGCCCTTAGCAATCGTAAGGGGGAATTTGGTGAAGGTTAAGATTTTAGTTTAAGTCACATGTATTTTCATTTAAAGATCACATTCCCATCAATTTTGGGCTTAAGGAAAGAAAATTATCGTCCTTTTAGCTTAAGCCTCTCACTTAAGAAACCTTTGATATTAGTTGACTTCCAAGACATGAAAATTGGGGGAGATTATGTTTTTAGTTGATGTTGTGCAAGGGTGTTAAATGGTTTTCTACCTTTTAGCCCCATTGTATTTCAATCATCCAAACATGTTTATTAAGATCAAAATTAAGGGTTTAAAGTGTTATATCTATGAGGTAATTAAAATGTTAGAGGAGGATATGTGGACCTCTCAAAATTTGATTTAATTTGGATAATTATTTAAATTTGGAAAATAGAAGTTTTAAAAGTTAATTCATTTAATTATCCAAAATATAATTTATATTTATGGAAAAATTTTTAGAGGTTTTCTATGGTCAGATGGATACTTATGCTTAATTTCATGTTTTTTTGAATCAAATTTCTATTTTTATTATTTAATTTTAGATCAATTTTCATGATTTATTTAAATAAAAAACAGTGTTTTTATTACAAAAATTATTTTTATACTTTTATTAGACTCCTCTGAGTTTAGAAAACTCAAAGAATCAAATTTTATATTTTTTTGTGATCTTTAATTTATTTAATATAATTATTTTAGTGAGAAAATAAGAAAATTTCATTTTTAAGCCTTTAAAATTTATTTTTAACTTAGAAAAATTAGGAAAAATGTCCTAATGAGTTATAAGTGACGAGGGGACATTCCCACTCATTTTGAACTATTTTTTGGTATTTTTGAAAATTTTGAAATGAAAAGTTCCTTGATCACAGGGAACTCAGAAAAATAATCTTCATAATAATTCTAAGCATATTTGATTTAATATAATTATTTTTAGAAAAAAAGCAAGGTTTTCTTAAGAAATCTTTATTAGTTCCTAGACAAAGTCAAATAATTTTAATATTTTTACAATCGGTAGACATAATTTTTATGAACAATGTGGAGTTGATTTTGTTAATTTTTTATATGTATTTAATTTACACAAATTAATATAAGGTATTGATATTTATCTAAGTATAAAAATTCACAAAATGATTCAAAGCATCACAATATTTTTCCTAGATTTTTTTGACCACATGAAACCTAATAAAATTTTTCTCATAATTTTTCAAGTGATATTTTGATTTATATAATTAAAATAAGCCAAAAGTGTCACCTTAGCTTGAAACATAGAGTTAGAAGCATATAGATGCTCTCTTATATTGGAAAAATCAGAAAACATGGCCTCTAACATGAGGAACAAACCATCAAAATCTCAAGCCATGGTGAAATGTTTTAAGCCATGGAGAATTAAAATACAACAGAGGGTGTTTAATTAACTAAAAATCAGGGAGTGAGAAAATAATTTTTATTTTGGTCCACATGATTCTCCTCTATTCACTAAGAAAAAGGGTATTTTTTCTTTTATTTTAATGATTTTTCTATAGAAATATATGGATTTTTCAAGTTTAAGCATTTAAAGTAATTCAAAAATCCCTATTTTTTTTTTCTTATCCACGCGGCGCCAACTCATCCTCGTCTGCTCTGAAGGCTCCATGTGTCGCGCCACTATTTTGAGCCGCCAACCACATAGCCTCCATGTGGACCGCACTTTATGCACCATGGATCTATCTAGCTTGATCTCCTTCGTCCACTGGATACACGCGTGATCGGACAACTCTCCGTTATCATCCTCAACTGGCCTAACCCGTGAGCCGTTCACATTAAAACTTAAGATCTTGGCCTATAATCAACAAAATTGCGTGAGGTTTGTTTTTAAATTTTGATCTACTCAAGACGAACACATCTACATGGTTTATACGGTATGTAATATAGTAAATACATATGTAGGGTCAAAACAAGCTCAGTTTAGGGTTGGAGTTCAATACCTTTGTATGAGAGGGGAGGCCTCAATCAGATGGTTGTGGTAGCTTTAATTTATCCCAACAAACCTTCGGATGAATTTTCAAGCCATGGTGAATTTTCTATGTATGAATTTGATCAAGGTTGATTTTAGGTGTTGGTCTAGAGCTAGGTTAGAGGCTATTTTAGAGGGGGCTTTTGTGGGGAATCAACTTCTTTCACTGTGGGGATGGTGTGTACCCAGTTAATTGGATTTTGGTTCACTGTGGTGATGTGGGGAGTCGCTCCTGCTTTTAACAGAAAATTGAGATCAAAATTGAGGTTACACGGTGGGGATCTGTGGGGGAAAATGGTGCGCTTGAACTGAGGAGGTCTTAGTGAGTTTCCGAGAGCAATTTGACAGAGTTTCTTAAGCAAATTTCAGTTCTTTTTTCTTAGAGATGGAGGTGAGGTTTAAATAAAATGGCCAAGGGTGGTTGTCATGGCCAATTGCGGGGTGCAAAATGGTACTTAGGTGGAGGGTTTTCAATTGCTAAAGCCAATTGGAATTGGCCAGCTTAGATGGGTGAGTTTGGGTTTGGCGCTTGTCGGTGCTATTTTGGTTCGGGGGAGTTGCCCGTAAGAAGATGTTGGTCATCGGAATTGAAATCCCGTCACCCGCCTCAGAAGGACATTTTAATGTTTAGAAAAATATGAAATCAAACTGACCCCATATTTTTGATAATTTAAATGAAAGAGCATTGTACCTTAAACTTTGTATATATCTCAAAGGATAAACACAAGACTTGGGGATGAGGCTCATTCAAATAAACTGAGAAATATATGATGTCCATTTGGTCTATGAAATCGTTTTATTTGCTGACAATTTCTACTATTTAATATGATGAATTAAATAGGATTTAAATTAAGCTAGGTTTGGATCAGCTTCTTATAAGGGAAAACCCTTATAGTTAAGTACATCCTAATAGATTGAAGTCATCTAAGAAAACTCTCAATAAAAATCAAAAAATGTTATTTTCAAATATTTCAAAAGGATATGACTTTTCAATGAGATCAGATGGAGAGGTATGAAATGAGAATGGTTCAAATTTGGAGAGTTTATTGTAGAGTCAAAAGGAGGAAGAACTAGGAGATGTCATAGATCTAGAAGAGAACCTCAGTGACTTCCCAAGCTATTTTAATATTTGGCTTCAATTTTGAGGAGAAATTATTTGAGTGTTCCATTCTGCCATATTTATTTAATTAGGGCTTACATTTGTGTGGAAAGATCACACAAATAGCCTGGAAGATGTGAGGATTTAGGTGGTGACGATTAACAACCTTGGAATCCTAAGGCTAGTTATGCCAATATTGTTGTACAAAGGCCTAAAGATGATGTGAGGATTTATGTTGCATAAGTAGACAACCTTGAAGTCTTATGACTTAGTTGTTTAATTCTAAGGAAGGAAATGTTTAGCTATGGAAGATATGTTTTGCTGTTAAAGATGGCCGTGCTGCCCACTATGCTAGCTTCAAGCTCTTCATCGTGGCGAGTGTAAGTTTTCTAAGGTGTCAAGTTATGATGTCAAATCAGACAGCCCTATGATTGAAGTTCTTCAAATATTATGGGGGATGTTAAAGTTGATTAGAGTGACACAAATGAGGTCATACGGTTCCCTCGTTCCGATACCACTATTTTCTATTGGATTCAATTAATCTAAATGAGTTTACTAAACTCAATGAGTTCCACACTTTCATTTAGACCATGGGAAGCCTCGTTAGCAACTGTAGGTTACTTCCTCCGAGGGATTCCCAATGATCTGATAGAGACATCTTAATTTAGGTGCAGTTGTTGTTTTGTGTGATGTTTGTGATTAAATTTTGAGTTGTCTTATATTTTGGATGTTGTGGTGGTAATTTTTATCTTTGTTGATTCTAGTTTTGGTTTTGTTTTGGTTTTGTGTCTATCCTGACAGTTTTAGTTTCCATGCAGGGTGACATTGTTATTTTAGCATACAAGTTTGTGTTTTGTTCATTCATGCAGGTAAGTAACCACAGTGTGGAAAGATTAAGAAAAGACAATGTTGTAAACTATAAAAGCGTACCTGGCGAGCCTTCTCGTTCCACCACTTGAAACTAAAAATGCATGTTAGAGCATTTTATGTAAAGCAGAAAAGTAAGGTTTTGGTGACTTTTGTTAAGCAAAATATAAGTTTGATTAAGGATGACTTTTGTTAAGCAAAATATATTAAGTTTAGTAGACATCCAAGGTATCTAACAGATCTGGAGAAAGAAGCAGGTCCATGCTTCCCTCTCAATGCCTGGTGAAAAGTCTCGAGCTCTTTGAAACTTATTATGTTTCTTAATAACCTATTTTATAAATATATTTATTTCTCAATGAACATTGTTGTTTCAATTATCCGTAAAAGTAGAGTAATTATCACTTATAATTTAATTTGAGGATTATGCGGGTGAAGACCCTTAAGGGGGCTAGTCAATGTTGTCAAGACACTTCGCCAACTTCTTAATTTGGGCTTGTAGTGTTTTAAAGATGTACAATTTTTTATTATGTTTACTTTTCTAATCCTCATTTAACCAAATTTGACTTAGCCTAGGTCACTACTAAGCCCTTTGGACTTTTGATAGATGTTTTGGTTATTTTGAAAGAAGTTGAATTTTGTAAGTGATAATAATTATTCATTTTCAAAACAGTTAAATGTCATTTGAACTTCAAGTAGGGGTATTAAAGTTATTAACTTCCAAAGTCATACCCTTAAGTCTAAGATCATTTAATTTAATAGACTTCCAAATTTTAATAATATAAGGAATTACGAATTTATCCCTTGATTATGGAAGTGTGAGGATGATTTCTGCCAGTTAATCCCCTTGTGTTTCAATCATCCAAATAAGTTAGTTAAAATCAGAGGTTACCCTTTTACCTTCTTGAATTAAGCCTAAATGTTAATTAAGGCCAAATTTCCAAAATTACACTTTTGCCCCTAAAGCTCTATCACTTCATAATTTGTCATGTTTGATTCAAATGACTTTGCAATTTTCATCCCACCTCACTCATGGGTCAATTAAGACATCAAAGAAGAAGATGTGGTTTTTCAAAATTTAATTTAATTTACATATTTATTTTAATGGAAAAATAGGATTTTTCAAGGAAAATTCTATAATTTGACCAAGGAAAAGTGTAATCCCTTCAAAATTTTACTAGAGGTAGAATTAGTCCAAAGAAGCATTGGGTCTAAATTTCATAATTTATTGAATTACATTTGAATTTTTAGAATTATTTTATGTTCTGGAGTATTTTTTAATTATAAAATATTTTATATGTGGAAAATTAAGTTTTATATTTTTATTACATCTCTCTAACGTCAAGGAAACCAGAGAAATAACTTTCTCTTTTTTTTTCTTTGAATTGTTATAATTATGTAAGTGAAATTGATTTTTAGCCTTTAAAAAATTATTTTAAGCTTTAAAATCCAACATCTTCTCTTAGAAACTTAGGAAAAATGATCTATTTATTGCTAAGTGCTTAGGAAACAACTTTGAACATTTCCATGAATTTTATTATTTTTGTGACTTTTATCATTTTTTAATTATTTAAATATTAAAAATAGGATAAAAATGATGTTTTTATTTTAATTTCCATTTTATTTTTAAAAAATTCCTCTGATCACAGAGAGCATCAAAAAACAATGTTTATAATTTTTTGAGTTTTATTTTAATTATTAAAAAACATTTTAGTTTTAAAAATATCATTTAATTTCAAAAATCAATTTGAGTTATTAAATGAGCTCCAAATGTTTTGAAATTTTTATGGCAAGTTTTCTGAATTTTAAATCACAGTGGACATTAAATATTAAGTCATTTAGATGTTTGTGTTTCTTAAAATTAAATTTCTTTGTGTTTTACGGTTAGTGAAAATTAAGTGCATTCTTAATGACTTAAGCGATTAAATATTTCCCAAAGGGTTCTCTCGTCATAGAAAACCTTCCAAATTTTTCTTGGATTTTTCTAAGCAACATGCTAATTATTATGATTAATTTATGTAAATAATAGGCATTAACTTGGAAAATATCGATCTCTATCTAGAGATATCCTCTGACTTTGGAAAAATTAAAGAATGTTCCCTAAGACATAGACAACAACATACCAAAATTTCAAGTCATGGTGAAATGTCTATATGCATGGAGAATTATAATTAAAAATAAAATATAAATAAATTTTAAACTCAAAACCATATTTAGTTAATTAAAAATAAAATATGCCTCAAATAGACTCAAATTATTTCCTCATTATCCTCCTCTGTTCACTAAGAAAGAAATTATTTTTATTTTATTTTTGTGATTTTTCTACACCAAGATATGGATTTTTGAAGTTAGGGCTATTTATTTAAATCAGAAAACACCCTATGTATCTATTTAAATGCGCGACACTGACTAGATCTTAAGCGGCTCCAAAACTCTAGGCGGTGTGCTCCCATTCGACGCTGCCATCCACCTCAGCACTGACATAGCCTGCGGTTCATGTATGAAGGCGCTGTCAGGCTAGCTCTCGTCCGTTGATGAGATAAACGTGCAATCAGACGGCTCCCCTTTATCATCCCCAATGCTTTAGCCCAAGAACCATCCATTTTCAAAGCTTAATATCTCACCATTTCATAAGAAAATTATGTGCGGTTTGTTTCTAAAATGCTCCTCTAAGTGTGACGAACACATCTATAGGTAATCATGCAATTAAATTAAGTATAATCAAATGGAGAATCAAATTAGGCTCGAGAAGAGGAGGAGTTCAATACCTTTGCTCTAAGAAGGGAAGCTTCAATCAGAGCTGCTCGGCACGTTCGTGGAGGTCCAAGGACACTAGGGATTAAGCTTCTTGTTGTGGTGAAAGGCTTAGGTATGAATTTGACCAAGCTCGATTTCAGGTGTTGTTCTAGTATGAGGGGGATTTGATGGGGCTGCTTTTTCTTTCAATTGGTGAAGGTTTGGGTGAGTTTAATTTGATTTTGGTGGAGTGTAGAGGTATGGAGAGCTTTGTCATGTCTCCGGTGAGGTTTTAGGCTCAAAAATTGAACTCTGACAAGGGGATTAAGGGTAATGTGGTGGTTGGGTTGCACTTAGGAGGTCTCAAAGAGGCTCTAAGAAGAATTTGGAGTGATCTCTCTGAAACAATTTAGCACCTCCTCCATGGCCGTGGAGGTGAGATTTTTATAAAATGGGCTTTTGGGTGGCTGTCATGGCCAATTGGGGGGTGAAAATGCTTGCTTAGGTGGAGGGCAGAGAGGCTCTAATATTTAATTTGGATGAGGTGGCCTCTACGTTATAATTGGGTTGGATTCCATGGAGTTGGGTCTCAATTTGGACATTTTTTGGCCATTAGGTCGGTTGGCCAGGTCAAGGGAGGTGGCTAGGAGGTCAGGTGAGCCAGGGAAATATTTCAACGCAATCAAATGGGTTGGTGTTTAGTTTTGGCAAAAATTTCCTTGACTTAAGCAAATATGGAATGAAATCCCTTAATTTGGGGATCCCTTGGTCCATGGCTCATTTGAGTGGTTCCATGGGGTTTTTCTTGGTCAATATGGTCCAAATTTTGGTTGTGGTGGCCTTGCCTTGATCAATTTGACATGTCTAAGTTAATTTTTGTGCATGGGTCCAAGTGGGTGTAAATGACCAAGAATTGGGTTTAGGCTAGCCTAGCCATGTTAATTGGTCTTTCCAAATTGATTGTTGAGAATGGTCAACATGAATGTGATGAAGAGTTTATAACATGAATTGGGTGTCAATTTTGAGGTTAAGGCAATAAATTTGTTGAAATTTGGAGGCTTTGCCAATTTGAGGCTTTTGACTTAGGTTGAAATTAAATGAAATTGAGGCTTCACCAAGGCCAATTGAAGTTCAAGTTTTATGTTTAGGAATGTTATGAAGAGTTTTCAACATAAAATGTTGCAAATTGAGTGGACTATGAGTTTAATTGTGTGAGATTAGATCATGTGGCCAAAATTGGGGCTTTGACCTAAATCAAAATTGGGCTCATAGCATTGGCCAATTAAGCTTGGATTTGGTTTAAATTTGTCATATGGAAGGTGAATTTAAGTTTAGGATTGAAATTGGGGGAAATTAGGACCAATTTGATGGACATTTGAGGTGGATTTGGGGTGATTGGGTCTTCTAAGGGCAATTTGGAGGTTCTAAACAAAGATGGTCAAATTTGTCAAATTGGGTCCTGTGGTAGTTGAGAAAATGAAATTAAGTATATTTGAAAGGTTTTACGAATTTTTGGGAATTTTTGGAATTTTGGGCTAAGGAGGGGTATTTTGGTAATTTGGCAAGATTCGGTGATTTTGGGTATTTGGGTATTTTCAAAAGGCTCGAAATGACTTTTGAATAAATTTGGGGGTATTTTGGTTAAATTTGGGAATTTTGCCCAAACTGAGGGTTTCAAGGGTATTTAGGTAATTTGGGGAAGTTTAGGGGCAAAAGACCAAGTTGGGTATCTTTGGTAAAACTGGAGAGCTAACCGGCATAAATAAGCAAAGGACCAATAAAAACCCCATTTGGGTCCTCTATGTACTGATTTTAGCTAAATCCTAGCCTATGGCTAGAGGGTTTAGGGGACAATCTATATGAGTCTCCCAAAGGATTAAGGGATCAAATTCAAGAAATTTTGGGTTTCGGGTATTGAGTGATTGTGAGTGAGGTCATTGTAGTGAGTACCTTAGCTCTAGATAAATGCCCAGAGTCAACCCTAAGGGCAAGCAATCCTATGGGAACTCACCTTGAGCTCCCTCATATTGAACCCATCTACTAAGTGCTAGAGGTTAGGACAAATTTGTAGAGCTTCAAGTTGAGTAAAGATGAGTTTAAAATTTCTAATGGTGAGGGTTTCTTTTCTATTTTTCTAGGAATAGTCAATATGAAAGACCTATGGCTAGACCCTAGGGTACTAAAGAGAAAAACTTGACCTAAACCAAAAGTGAGGTCAACAAATGGATCCTCAGTAGGTGTGGGGTGTTGGGCAAGCACACCACACATATTTGTGTTGACCGACGAGATCAACGAAACCAATACAAACTCCTAAGTCAACATACACAAAAGGACTGTAGAATTGTGTGTGTTATTTATTTCTGCTGTGAAATTAGCAGATGAATACTTTATTGAAGTCAAGAGGTAGGAACTCTCGCTAAGGATTGGAGAGTTGGTTTTGGGTTATCAGATTTCAAGTGTCTATAGAGGATGGAAATCAGTATGTAAGTTTTGACCCTGAAGTGGGAATTAAAGTTTAGGTATTAATTTATAAAATGGGTCAGAAGCTAGGGACCGACCATAAAAGAAGAGAGGAATCAGAAGTTAAGGACTGATTATAAAATGAGAATTGAAAGTTAAGGATCAATCTCAAAAAGGAGAGTTAGAAGTTAAAGACCGACCTTGAAAAAAAGTGAATCAGAAGTTAGAGACTGATTTTAAAATGAGAATTAAAATTTAATGATCAATCTTAGGAAGAGAGTCGGAAGTTAAGGACCAACCTCAAAAAGAGTGAATCAGAATTTAAGGAATAATTTTAAAATGAGAATTGAAAGTTAATGATCAATCTCAGGAAGAGAGTCGTAATTTAGAGACCGACCTTGAAAAGAGTGAATTAGAAGTTAATGAGTGATTCTAAAATTGTTGCCTCAGTTTTGGTTGAGGTTTAGTTTTTTCCTCTTTAGTAACCTAGAGTCTAGTCATAAGACTTTTCCTGTTGACTATTCCTAGAAAACTAGACATGGAACCCTCACCACTAGAAATTGGAAACCCTTCTCCACTCAGCTTGTAGTTCCACATATTGGTCCTAACCTCTAAACACTGCGTAGGTGGGGTCAATGTGGGGGAAACTCAAGATGAGTCACCCTTGGGACTGCTGGACCTAAGGGTTAACCCTGGGTGTTGGTCTAGAGCTAAGGCATTCTCTACACTCACAATCACTCACAACCCTGAACTCAAATTTCTAACATAGATCCCTTGATCTTTTGGGATACTCATGTAGATGGTCCCGTAAACCTACTAGCCCTAGGGCTATGGTTTGGCTAGAACCACTACATAGAGGACCCAAAATGGGGTTTCCGTTGGTCCATGGCTTATTGGTGATGGTTGGAACCTCAACTCTACCAAAATACCCATCTTGGCATTTTACCCCTAAAACACCCCCTAATTACCAAAATACCCCTCCATAGCTCAAAATCCCAAAATTCCAAAAAATCCTAGAAAATCCCAATAAATCAAAAATATTACTAATTTCATTTCTTTCAACTACAACATGACCCAATTGGCCAATTTGACCATCTTTAACCAAAATCCCCAAATTGCCCTTTAAAGACTCAAATTTTCCCAAATCCAACTCAAATGTCCACCAATTAGATCTAAATTGACCCCAATTCCAATCCAAAACTCAAATTAACTTTTTATATGACCAAAAACCAAATCCAAGCTCAATTGGTTCATGATTTAATCCAAATTTTGATTTGGGTCAAAGCCCCAATTTTGACCATACGACCTAATCTCACCAAATTGAACCCATAGCCTAGTAAATTGGCCTCAATTAATGTTGAAAAATCTTTATGAAATTCCTATATATCAAAATAAACCATCAATTGACCTTGGGGAAGCCTCATATCCATTTGATTTTGGCCTAAATCCAAAATTCCCAAATTTAGTCCCAAATTGGCTAAGTCCCCAAATTTCACCCAATTGATTGCCTTAACCTCCAAATTGGCATTGAATTCATGTTGGAAACTCTTCATGAGGTCCTTATTGACCATTTATAAGAATCAATTTGGACTTAGCCCAAGGCTAACCCAAGCTAGACCCAAGCCTAGCCCAACATGACCAAACTGTTTAGAGTTCAAAAATCCTTCAAATTGACATTTCAGTTGAACTCAAAACCATTTCCATCGTTCACCAAAGTTGTTCCTTGTGATCATCTACACCAAATTCAACAATAAATTGAGCCAATTTACATGGCTAACCTAGTCGAAACCCAAGTTTTGGTCATTTGCACCCAGTTGGACCCATACACTAAATGTGACCTAACCACCTTAAAGCCACCAAATTAACTCCACCACAGCCATTAGTTGGACTTAGTGACCAGCCATGGACCAAAGGTCCCTAAAATTAAGGGATCTTATTTCCAAAAATGCACATGCTTAAGATATCTTTGCCAAATCCAAACACATTTGCATTAAATTGCTGTGCTGGATTCCTCTGGGTTCACCTCACCCAAATCAAACTTAGAGGCCAGCTCATCCAAATCAAACTATGGAGCTCCTTTGCCCTCCACCTAAGCACCACAATGCACCCAAACTTATGCCTTGAGAGCCACCCCATGGCCATTTTTATTTAAAATCACCCCTAAGCACCACAATGCACCCAAACATTTGCCCTGAGAGCCACCCCATGACCATTTTTATAAGAACTCACCTCCACGGCCATGGGAGGTAATGCACCCAAACTTGTGCCCTGAGAGCCACCCCATGTCCATTTTTATAAAAACTCACCTCCCACGACCATGAGAGGTCTTATGCCCTGAGAGCCACCCCATGGCCATTTTTATAAAAACTCACCTCCCACGGCCATGGGGGTGTGCTGAAAACTTCTCAGAGAGGCCTCTCCAAACTTCACACAGAGCTTCCCTAAGATCCCCTCAGTGCATTCCAACCATTTTCCCTCACCCATTCCCATTGCCCGAGCGCAATTTTGAGCTTGAAACCCCGCCAGAAACCAGGACAGAACCCAATACACCTCCACACTCCACCAAACTTTAATTACTTGTGCCCACACCTTCACAAGAGTGATAGAAGCCAAAGCCCCATCAAATCCCCCTTCCACAGAGCCTCTACCATAGTTTTAGACCAACACATGAAATCGAGCTTGGTTGAATTCATACCTAGGCCTTATACCAAGACCAGGGACTCAATCCAGCCTCCTTGGACCCCAAAAACGTGTCGAGCACCTCTGATCGAAGCCTCCCTTCTTAGAGCAAAGGTATAAAACTCCTCCTCCTCCCGAGCTTATTTTGATTCTCCATTTACTTAAGCTTGATTTCATGGTACCTTAGCCGTATGGATGTGTTCGTCTCACTTAGACGAGTCCATAAGATCAAACCCAAAGTGATTTGGTTGAGTCTAGGACGAGATCTTAAGGTTTTAGTCTAGACGGGCACGAGATCATCCTATCGGGGATGATGATGGGGAGCCATTTGATCAAGCGTGTATCAAATGGATGGGGGAGATCAAGCCGGACAACACTTCAGGACATAAACAGCAGGCCGAGTCAACAGCTCCGTGGACGGTGGTGTCCAACCAGAGTGCGCCACACATGCATTCGGAGCCGTCGTAGGTTAAGGTAGCACGCGCTCTTTAAATAGATAAATAGGAAATTTTCCGCATGCCTTCGGAGCTGCCTAGGATCTAGTCAACACACGCTGTTTAAATAGATAAATAGGGCTTTTTAAATTATTTAAATACCCCTAACTTAGAAAATCCATAACTTTGTGTAGAAAAATCACAAAAATAAATTAAAAATACCCTCTTTCTCACTAAATAAAGGACAATAATGTGGAATAATTTTCAAGTCCATTTGCTGCATAAAATATTTTTAATTAATTAAATACTATTTGGAATTATTTGATTCTCCATGCATATTATCACTAAAATATTTTTAATTAATTAAATACTATTTGAAATTTTTGATTCTCCATGCATATTGACACATCACCTTGGCTTGAAATTTTGACATATTGTAGCTTCATGTAAGGAGGAACATTCTCTGATTTTTCCAAAGTCATATGAGGTTCCTATACAGAGACCCATATTTTCAAGTTTTTTCAAATTATTTCCTTAAAATAATCATGGAAATTATCATATTGATTATAAAATCCTAAGAAAATTTTGGAAGGTCTACCTAATTTCATGGGTCAAGTCATTTAAAATGTCCTTAAATTTTACAAATACTAAATCACTAAGATAATTAACTTTAGAAAATACATTCAAAATGTCCTTAAATTTTACAAACACTAAATCACTAAGATAATTAATTTTGGAAAATTTAAACATATAAATGACTTGATTTTTTATCTTCACTATGATTTATGATCCATAGGAGACATCATAAAAATTTCAAAATATTTTGAGTTAATTTGACAACTTAAATTGATTTTTAAAGATAAATACCTCTCTTGACATTTAAATGATTTTTAAAAATCAAAACATAACTCAAAAATTTGTGAAACTTAGGTTTTTAAGTTCTCTGTGATCAGGGGTATTTTCTAAAAAATAAAATGATATTTAAGATAAAAATNTAGAAAAGTAAATATCATTGAAAATTAAAATAGCTTTCAAAAATTACAAGCCCAATTAGATTTAAAACTTGGCGAAGTGTTCCAACAACACTGGGTCTTCGCCCACATAATTCTTAAATTAAATTACAAGTGATAATTACCCTATTCTTAGGAATGATTGAGACATCAATGTTCACTGAGTAATAAGCGTATTTACAGGATGACTTATTAAGCAACATAATAAGTTTAAAAGAACTCGGGTTTTTCCACCATACAGCGAGAGAGTAGCATAGACCTGCTTCTTTCTCTAGATCTGTTGGATATCTTGAAGATCTACTAAACTTAATATGTTCTGCTTGACAAAATCATCCTTATTTAAACTCCTAAGGAAAAATATCAAAACTTCTCTTCCTACTCTCCATAAACTGCCTTAACATGCATTTGAAGTTTCAGGTGGTGGAACGAGAAGACTCGCCAGGTACGCTTTTACAATTTGCAGTGTTGTATTTCTTGTACTTTTATGTTATACTTTTGTGCTTATACAAATTTGCATGGAAAACTAAAACCATCAGAATAGCCATAAAACCAAAACCAAAACTAAAAACAACCAAGATAAAATCCACCACCACAACATTCAAAATATAAAACAACTCAAAATTTAATCACAAACATCACACAAAACTACAATTGCAACTAAATTAAGACGTCTCTATCGGATGATCGGGAATCCCTCGAAGGAGGTAACGGGTCTAAAAGAAATGGGAATTCATTAAGTTGAGTTTAGTAAGTTCATTTGGACTAAGTGAATCCAATAGAAAATAGTGGTGCCGAAACGAGAGAACTGTAGAATCCTAACCGGTGTCGCTCTAATCAACTGTAATATGCCCCAATAAAATTTAAAGAACTTTAACCATAGGGCCATCTGATTTGATATTATAACTTACCACACTAGAAAACTCAAACTCGTCGCGGCAAGGAGCTTGGAGCTAGCATGGTCGGCAGCACAACCGTCTTCATCAGCAAAACCTGTCTTCCCCAGCTAAACTAATCTTCCTTCCTTAGACATAAAAAACAAAGTCATAAGACTTCGAGGTTGCTTGTTTATGCAACGTAAACCCTCACCTTATCTTTAGGCTTTTGTACAACCTTGCTATACAATATAAGCCCTTGTTCGTCTTAGGATTCTGAAGTTGTCGTTTGTCACGACCTAAATCCTCACATCTTAGAAGCTATTTGTGTGATAGCTTCACATGAATGTAAGCCCTAACTAATAAAATTGGCAGGATGAAACACTTAAAATTTTCTCCTCAAAACTGAAGCTAAACGTTAGGATTGCTTAGGAAGTCACTGAGGTTCTTATCTTGATTCATGACATCGCCTAGTTCTTCCTTTTTTGGACTCTACAACAAAATGTTCCAGATTTGAACCAATCCTCTTTACACCTCTATGTCCGATCTCATTGAAGAGTCTTATCATTCGAAACTCTTTGAAGATAATATTTCTTTATTTTTATTNGTTTTAATGATCAGTCAACCTGAATAACACCTGAATAGGTCGGGCTGACAACGTTAAACCAAGCGTTTTATGTAGAAGTTTTTATTTGAAATTATCGTTAGTTTGTGGTATTATTAAGCTCTACTACTCTTATTTATTCTTAAATCATCTTAAGAATTGGAGCCATAAAGAAAAATTGAAACGCATTCGAACCAGAGCGAAACTGTGCAATTTTTTCCTTGGGCGACGACGATGTCATCAACGCTGCTGACGGCAGGTTTTTACCGAGAGTCTAGGCAAAATAAATACAGAGGCTCATCGACGGCGCTCTCGACCTTGCCGACGGCGAGACCGATGAGATGGCGATTTCTAGAGTTTGAATGGCGATTTTTTGTGGTTTTTAGTCAGGAGTTGCCCTTTTAAACTCTCAAATTTGATTCCTAAGTTCATATTTCCCCAAAAAATGAAGTAAAACTCCAACAATTTCATTCATATGGCATCCAATTCAGGAACTTGTCGTTACAAGACTTTGACCGACCCTTCAGTGACTTTGGTCATTTAAGATGTAATTAACTATAGGGGCTTGCCCTTATAGGAAGCATGTCCGAACCCAGCTTAATATAAACCCTATTTAATCCTTTATATTAAATAGAGAAACTTGTCGGCAAATACAAAGGTTTCGCAGACCAAACGGACGTCATACTTAGTTTATTTGATTGAGCCTCATCCTCAAGTCTTGTGTTTATCCTTCGGGATAGATACAGGATTTGAGGTACAGTGCTCTTTCATTTTAAACTATGAAAAATATGGGGTCAGTTTGATTTCATACTTCAACATCTTTCCGAAGCGGGCGACGGGATTTCGATTCTGATGACCGACAGCTTCTTACGAGCAACCCCACAAACCAACCCGAAATAACGCCGACATGACCATGTTGTCTAAAATAATAAAACATTAAAAATTTAAAAATTAACAAACAAACTAGAACTTAATTTTCTATTTACTTTGTTTTACAGGACTATGTCGCCCTAGATTTAGTTTGCATGTTATTAGGATATGCTAACTCTATTTTGCAGGGATGAACATTCAAAACACGGAGCAAAAGGATGAACCTCAACTAAACTATTAACAATAAAATAAAGCCATGGGATAGGCATTCCTTTCCTTAACAACGATATTGAACTTTTTGAGAACAAATTATAATCTTAATCAGGAGTTTTCTTATGTAATCTTAACTACTTAAGATGTAATTAAATAATGGGATTTGTCCCTATAGGAGGATGCGAACCATATAACAAGTGTATCAACATGAATTCTCTGGTAATTAGATTTGATAAGGTTTCTTTCGTAGTTGTGTCCTTAAAGCATACCAAAATGATCTCACTTTGGATTTAAATTTTGGAGTAATCAATGCGAAAATTTACCTTATGAAGGCTTCCCGTACATATCTTTTATTTGTTCTCAGTATTGTCTGCCCTAGTCCTTCGATTTCTCATTTCTTAGTTCATCTACATGATTTAAGACGGAGAACTATTCAGAGAAAGAAGGCAATAAAATATAAAACAAGATGGCAACCCCTCAACGATAATGACGACATCAAGCAATTGACGAAATGAAGACTGGCGACACACGACGAGTGAAACATAAGTTAAATAAATTTAATAAGTACTCAAAAATTTATTTGACATCACACTATCACAATTTCTTATGAAGAGTCCAAGATTTATTTGAAATTCCTAAAAAGTATTCATTAGTTTATAATTTCATTTTAAATTTTGATAATTTATTGAATGAAAAATATTAATAAATTAAAAAAATTAAAAAAAATAAAATAATTCAATAANAGATTTGAGGTACAATGCTCTTTCATTTTAAACTATGAAAAATATGGGGTCAGTTTCATTTCATACTTCAACATCCTTCCGAAGAGGGCGACGGGATTTCAATTCCGGTGACCCATAGTTTCTTACGGCAACCCCACAAACCAACACGAAATAACGCCGACAAAATAAGGATTAAATGTTTAGAATCAATATCAGGAGAGAGTTGGAAGTTAAGGACCGACCTTGAAATGAGTCAATCAAAAGTCAAAGACTGATTTTGAAATGAGAAATGAAATTTGATGATCAAACTCAAAAAAAAGTGTCAGAACATAACGACCAACCTCAAAAAGAGTATATCAAAAGTTAAGGACTGATTCTGAAATGAGAATTGACTGTTAATGATCAATCTCAAAAAAGAGTGTCGGAAGGTAAGGACCAACCTCAAAAAGGAGTGAATCAGAAGTTAAAGACTGATTTTAAAATGAGAATTGAAAGTTGATGATCAATCTCAAAAGAGAGTGTCGGAAGGTAAGGACCGACCTTAAAAAGGGCGAATCAAAAGTTAAGGGCTGATTCTGAAATAAGAATTAAAAGTTGATGATCAATCTCAAAAGAGAGTGTCGGAAGGTAAGGACTAACCTCAAAGGAGTGAATTAGAAGTTAAGGACTGATTCAAAAATGAGAATTGAAAGTTAATGATCAATCTTAAAAGATAGTGTTAGAAGATAAGGACCGACCTCAAAAAGGAGTGAATCAAAAGTTAAGGACGGATTCTAAAATGAGAATTGAAAGTTGATGATCAATCTCAAATGAGAGTGTAGGAAGGTAAGGACTGACCTCAAAAGAAGTGAATCAGAAGTTAAGGTCTAATTCTAAAATGAAAATTGAAAGTTAATGATCAACCTCAAAAGAGAGTGTCGGAAGGTAAGGACCGACCTCAAAAGGAGCAAATCAGAAGTTAAAGACTAATTTTGAAATGAGAATTGAAAGTTAATGATCAATCTCAAAAAAAAGTGTCAGAAGGTAAGGAACGATCTCAAATGGAGCGAATTAGAAGTTAGGGACTGATTCTAAAATGAGAATTGAAAGTTGATGATCAATCTCAAAACAGAGTGTCGGAAGGTAAGGACAGACCTCAAAGGAGTGAATTAGAAATTAAGGACTAAATAAAAACTAAGAATTGAAAGTTAATGATCAATCTCAAAAGAGAGTGTCTAAAGGTAAAGACTGACCTTAAAAGGAGTGAATCAGAAGTTAAGGACTGATTCTGAAATCAGAATTAAAATTTAATGATCAAGCTAAAAAAAGAGTATCGAAAGGTAAGGAACGACCTCCAAAAGGAGTGAATCAGAAGTTAAGGACTGATTGAAAAATGAGAATTGAAAGTCAATGATCAATCTCAAAAGAGTATGTCGGAAGGTAAGGACCAGCCTTAAAGGAGTGAATCAGAAGTTAAGGACTGATTCAAACATGAGAATTAGTGGTTTTAAACCCAAAGATATGCGTCGTGTGAAAAGGTTGAGATTGTTGAAGAAGATTTGTGAAATTTTGTGAGGTTTTGTGTAGAACGTGAAACTCCGCGGGGATGTTAAGAGAGTTAGTGCAGACAAACATAGTTGTGCTGCGTGAGCAAAGAGTAAGAGACCTCGAAATCGAGAGAGTCAACTCAACAGATTTATTTTCTTTTCTTGATGTTTTTATCATGTTTAATTTTGAAAATATGTTTTCAAAAATTTAATTTTAGTTGGTTGATTTTTAAAAGAGATTTATTTTGTTACTTGTTTGTTGGTTATTTTAATATTTATTTATTTATTTTATTATTGGAAAATTTAGTTGTTTTGTTCTTTGTTCATTGTAATTTTAAACCAACATGTGGTTCGTGGTTTTTATCCATCGCACAATTGGGGCAACTGAAAAAACAAACAAATTTCTGAAAGAAACTTCACTAATCTACTCCAATAAATGTTATATGCCAATTGTAGGCTAACACCTCAAAAAGTACAATATGTTAAGTGCAACAAAGTACATCNCCGAACCCAGCTTAATATAAACCCTATTTAATTCTTTATATTAAATAGGGGAACTTGTTGGTAAATATAAAGGTTTCGCAGACCAGACAGATATCATATTTTTTTTAGTTTATTTGATCGAGCCTCATCCTCAAGTCTTCTGTTTATCCTTCGGGATAGATAAGGATTTGAGGTACAACGCTCTTCCATCTAAACTATGAAAAATATAAGGTCAGATTGATTTCATACTTTTCTAAACTTCAACGTCCTTCCGAAGTGGGTGACGAGATTTTGATTCCGGTGACCGATAGCTTCTTACGGGCAACCCCACCAACCAAAAAAATAGCGCCGACATAACTTGAAGGGAGTGAGGGACTTTTAAGGAAAAGACCGAATAAAAGATGTTTTTTTTGTTTGACAAACAAGGCAAACGAACAAGAATCTAAGAATAAACCCCANTATCCTTTGGGATAGATACAGGATTTGAGGTACAGTGCTCTTTCATTTTAAACTATGAAAAACATGGGGTCACTTTGATTTCATACTTCAACATCCTTCTGAAACGGGCGAAGGGGTTTTGATTCCGGTGATCGATAGTTTCTTATGGGCAACTCCCCTCCAACCCCAAAATAACGTCGACACATACCAAGGTATTTCCCATCCTTTTACAGTATAAAGTTATTCATAAAAAAAAGTTTCATTAATTTATTTTTCCAAATCGAGTATTTCTTCATGTTCTAACCTAGATAGATGATCAGCAATTTGATTATCAATTCTTTTCTTATCGACTATTATAAAATCAAACTCTTACATCAGAAGCACCCATCTAATTAATCTTGGTTTTGTGTCCTTCTTTTGCATCAAATATTTAATAGCTGAATGGTCAATATACACAATACATTTAGCTCTAATCAGGTATGATCTAAACTTATCAAAAGCATACACAATAGATAATAACTCTCTTTTAGTTGTGGTGTAGTTAATTTGAGCATCATTAAGAGTCTTACTAGCATAATATAAAACTTTAAAAATCTTATCATATATTTTTTTCTAAAACAACTCCAATTGCATAATCACTAGCATCACACATTAATTCAAAAGATTTCTCCCAATAAGGTGAAACAGTTAAAGGAGCAGCGATCAATTTTTTCTTTAAAGTTTCAAAGGCTTTAAGGTAATCTTGGTTGAAGTCAAATTTTGTATATTTTTCTAAAAGTTGGCATAAAGGTTTAGAAATTTTTTTAAAATCTTTAATATATCGCTTGTAAAATCTAGCTTGTCCTAAAAAACTTTTAATTCCTCTTTCTATAGTAGGTGGAGGTTGGTTTGATATAACTTGAATTTTTGCAGGATCTACTTCCATGTCATTTTTTGAAATTTTATGCCCAAGCACAATTCATCCTACAACCATATATTGACATTTCTCCCAGTTCAATACGAGATTAGTTTTTGCACAATGTTTCAAAACTTTCTCTAAGTGATTTAGATATATTTCAAATGAAGTTCCAAGTACAGAAAATCATCCATAAAGACTTCAATCCCTTTTTCAATTAAGTCGCTAAAAATTGACATCATACATCTTTAAAATGTTACAAGTGCATTACATAATCGAAAGGGCATTCGCCAAAAAGCAAAAGTTCCATAAGGACTAGTAAATGTTGTTTTCTCTTGATTCTCTTGCTCAATTGGTATTTGATGATAACAGGTATATCCATCTAGAAAAAAAATTATTTATGCCAAGCCAACCAATCCAACATCTGATCCAAAAAAGGTCAAGGAAAATGATCCTTCCTAGTGGTAGAATTTAATTTTTTATAATCTATGTAGATTTGTCAAACAGTGACTTATCTTATTGATATTAATTCATTATGCTCATTCATTACTACAGTCACACTTCCTTTCTTTGGAACACAATGAATTAGAATTACTCAAGAATTGTTTGAAATAGATTATATTTTTTCAGCATCTAACAATTTTAAAATTTCTTTCTTATTAACTTCTTTCATCATTAGATTTAATCTTTTTTAAGGATCAGCTCTTGGTTCATGTTGATCTTCTAATAAAAATCTATTCATATAAATTGAAGGACTGATTCTTTTAATATCAGCTAATGTCCACCAAAAGGCTTTCTTATATCTTTTCAATATTTTCACCGACTCTTGTTCTTGTTCATCAGTCAATTATGATGATATTATAACAGGTAATGTAGATAAATCTCCTAAGAATGCATACTTTAAATGTGTAGGATATGTTTTTAGTTCTAGTTCAGGAGGTTTCTCAATAGATGAAATCAAATTCATGTTACTTTATGTAGGATCTAATATTTTAAATTTTTCTTGAACATAATCCAAATCTTCCTTACTTCCGGAAATTCATCTTGAATTTTATCATCATCTTGATATTCCATATATTCCTTTTCAAATTTGCTTTCAAATGTCTTTTTGAAATACTCATGGCTTAAATATTCATTAATATCCATTCTGAAGCATTCAATATCTTGCTCTTTAGTAGGGTATCTCATTGATTTTGCAATATTAAATGTAACCTCTTAATCACTAACTCTCATAGTTAGTTCTCCTTTCTGCACATATATCAAAGCTCTTCCAGTGGCAAGGAATGGTCTTCCTAAAATAATAGGAATTTCCTTGTCTTCCTCCATATCTACTAAAATAAAATCCACAGGAAATATAAATTTATCAACTTTTACCGAATCATCTTCTATAACTTCTTTAGGATAGGTAATTGAACGATCAACTAACTTAAGAGTTAAAGTCATAGGAGAAATATCTCCTAAGCCCAACCTTCTGAAAATTGATAACGACATAAGATTAATACTGGCGCCTAAATCACACAAATCTTTTCCATAAAATCATCTTCCTATAGCACAAGGAATTGTAAAACTTCCAGGATCTTTTAGTTTTTTTAGAATCTTTTTCTTAATTATAGTGCTACACTCTTCACTAAGTGCAACAGTCTCATTATCTATAAACTTCCTTTTCTTATCCTTCGTGAACTTCACATAGCTTGACATTTATTCCAAAGCTTCAACAAATGGAATGTTTATCGTTAATTTCCTCAATATTTTTAAAAATTTAGAAAATTGGTTATCTCTATTTTTGTGTTTCAATCTTTGAGAAAATGGAGGTGGTGGTCTTTCTATAGTGATTTTCATTGGTTTAATAGGACATTCTAACTCAAAATGAAAAATCTTGACCAAATTTCTCATTTTTCACCTTATCTTTTTCAAGTTCAACTTCTTTTTGAACTCCGTTTTCCAATTTTTTTCCACTTCTCAGTTGAATAGCTTTTATTTGCTCTTCATTGTGATCTCTAGGATTTACTTCAACATTACTAGGCAATGTTTCTAGAGGTCTATTGCTAAGTGTGGTAGCAATACATTCCAATTGATTTTCCATGTTTCTAATTGCAGCTCCTTGACTCTGTAATTGACTTCCCATTTGCAATATCAATTCTTCCATTGAAAACTTTTTCTCCTTACTTTGCAAATTATTAATTCCTAGAGGGTAATAAGGTTTATAAGTTGGATTTCTTTGATTGTTGGAGTTTCTCAATGGGTTCACAGTGTTATTTTCCCATTGCAAATTTGCAGCATTAGAATTATTGTTATTCTAACTATAATTTGGATGATTCTTCCAATCGAGAATATAGAAATTGGCATAAGGATTATTAGAATGATTATTTAATGCTTTTAAGGTCTCATATGAAGATTGAGATTCTATCATTTGTCCCAATGAATTTTCCACAAGCACAGGTGATGTCTTAGAATAATTCATTACATATTGATCTATCTTTTTCAATATAGCAGCTATTTGTGCAACTAACATAGATATTGTATAAGAATCATGAATACTCGCTTCTCTTTTTGGATTTACCCTTTTAAAGGGCCATTGAAAATTATTAGTAGCCATCTCATCAATTAATAAATATACTTCATCAAATGGTTTTGAGATTAATGATCCACCAGCAGCAACATGAATTATAGATCTAAGAGATCCAACGAACCCATTATAAAAAGTTTGTATTATTTACCAATCTTGCAACACATGGTGTGAACACTTTCTAAGGAGATCTTTAAATCTTTCTCAGGCTTCATAAATTGATTCCCCTTTAAACTGAAAAAAAGATGTAATATCATTCCTAAAATTAGATTTTTTGAAGGTAGGAAATCTTTAGTAGAACATTTTGGTGACAAATCTCTCCAAGTTCTGATGGATACAAGTGCTAACGAGTTTAACCACATCTTAGTTTTATCCATTAGTGAAAAAGGAAAACGTCTAGGTCTAACGACATCATTTGACATTCTATCATATTTAAATGTAGCACACAATTCTAAAAAACTAGCAAGGTGTAAATTAGTATCTTCAGTTGGTGTTCCCCAAAACTAATTATTTTGTACCATTTGGATAATAACATGTTTAAGCTCAAATGAATTGGCAGCTACAGTAGGGTTTTGTATACACAAATAGATTTCATCTGTTGTAGGATTAGCATAATCTCTTAAAGCTCTATTATGATGTTCATTTTCATTTCTTAAATTACTCAAATTGCAAGCCAGTTTTCTAATATGATTTATCTCTTTTTGTTGTTTTCAAATTTTTCTAATAGTTCTTTCTAATTCAGAATCGTAAGGTACTAAATTTTAAAACTTACACTACACATAAACAAACAAAACAAGTAATTTAAAATAATCAAACACACTTAAATATGAAAATGTTCAAACTAAACTACAAACACTCTTTTATTTATTTATTTTTTCTAATTACTCCCCGACAACGACATCAAAAACTTGATGTTGTTAAATGTAGTGTGTTAATTTTGCAATTATTTTTCAATATTACAAAATACAAAAGGTAGATATAATAATAAATATGCAATGTAATCCAACTAAAAATAACTTTAATAAATATATTTTATTTTAAAACTCTTTTAAACTACCAAATCCCCTTTAAAAAAACACAAATATACGTATCGCTCAAGTAATAAAAGACTCTAATGGAGTCCTAGATATCGATCGCACAAGAAAGTTGGAAATGCCTGTAAATAGTTCTTGAGATTATAATCTAAAGTACTATTTTAAAAATACAAACAGTAAAGTGCAAAGTTTGATTATTAACTAATAAAGTGAATGTTATTTAAAAAGTAGTTGAAAGATAAAGTTAACCAAACAAGAAATTAAACTTTCAAAAGTAAATTACTAAAACTAAATGAAATTTTTATTGATAGAAAGTTCAAATTCAAGAAAGCATCCTTTCCCTTATAATGAGTGTATAGATTGTAAAGAAATTAAAATCATTTGAAAAAAAATATATATAAACTATTTTGTGCCAAATAAGAGCAATCATATTCTTTACCCTCTTCCTGGTGCAATAAAGAGCATTGACTAAACCAGATATTGGTCCGTAATTTTGTGGTTAGGCTGGAAGGTTATCGGCTGCCACTCTAAAGCTCCCACTACTCCCTCCCATGAGGGCTAACAATCTCACATCAGTTTCCAATCAACTGGACCAAATTGGGGATTTTAATCTGTCACCTTAAAATCTCCAATTACGCATCCAAAAAAGTATATTTCCCTATTTCTTTGCGTCCAACTCCATGGATGAAATACTCTCCCATGAAATCAAATATGATTCTTCTTCTGTTATACAAATTATAGTCCTCTTGGAACATATGTTTCTCAACATATTTTAACATTTCAATTGGCTAGATCAAAAAGTAAATGAAGATTGGAGTTCAAATCATCACAAATTATTAAAATTTAAAACCATAAAAAAAATTACTTCTTCACAAAATCATATTTCAAAGTAGCGAGAAGGATAAAGAAAACTACTCAGAATTCATGAGAAGGATATGACAAAACATGGATTTCATATATATATACAAGTTTACGAAACAAAGAAATAACATAACACAACTTATCTCATAATCTTTCCTAAGCAAATCCCTAGAATTTCTCTTCAAGCCTTTCTCTCTTTACAAGCACTCTCAATTCTCTCTTTGAAGTGTAATGAAGAAGAAATCTCTCACTTTTTCTCTCATCTTACAACCCTAGAAGAAAATCTCTAGTCCCTTGACTTTCTCTCTCTATCTCTTCCTCTTGCCTTTCACGTTACCCCCCTTTAACGTCACACACAAACTCCTTGAAGTCTCCTTCTTTTATTTTAGGTTGCCTTCTTTCAAAAGGAATTCACAATTCCCTCCAAATGTCAACTTTTTTGAATTTAAAAGATGAGTCATTTGATCCAAGAGACATATCCCTTCACAAAAGAACCTTCCAAAGTGTCTAGATACATTGAATTACTCTAAAAGGTGTATAAAACAAGTGTCCCTTTGAAAATTTGCGCAAAATTCATCTCGAACCGCCTTAATCTACAAAAAGTCATCTTTAGTGCATCTGGTGTCAGATCTGGCACATCATGCGCAAAGGCTTTATGAAACGGCGCATCATGCGCCAGATTTCCAAAATTCGCTATTTTGGCTCCAAATTTCGTCCTTTTTGGCTTTTGCTCCAAATGCTTAAAAATAATATACCTGTAACAAAAACACAAAAATACTCTTTTTTAAATTGCAATATCACCAAAAATAGGTATAAAATATATACTTAAAACAACATATTATTTTGGTATATCACTTAATTTAACACATATTAGTTTAACATCCAAAAACTCATTCTAACATGTCAAAGTCGTCTTTTAAGGTCTTATAATCACTTCTAAATCATTATATATTTAAAATACTACTAAGATTTTCTAAATCAAACACAACAACATAACATTCAAAATAAACACATAGATAACTATGGGTTGCCTCCCACAAAGCGCTTGGTTTAACATTGTCAGTCTGACGTAACCAATGCTTATTCTGGTTAACCCAACAACATTAGATCATTTTGTTTAAATTGATCCCCTTAAAAGTAGGGTTTCATCCTGTGATTATTCACTTTGAATGTTTTATCAGTCTTAGGATCTTTGATATCCAGAGCTCCATAGGGATAGACTTTTATCACAACAAATGGGTCCATCCACCTTGACTTAAGTTTTTCTATAAATAATCTTAACCTTGCATATAACAAAACTTGTTGCCCTGGCTAAAAACTTTTAGTAATAATTCTCTGATCATGCCACATCTTCATCTTTTCTTTACAAATCTTAGCACTTTATTAAGACTCATTCCTTATCTCTTCAAGCTCATTTAGTTACAATAGTTTTTTCTCACCAGCATCCTTTAAATTATAGTTAAATTTTTTAATAGCCCAATATACTCAAGTTCAATTAGTAAATGACAAGATTTCCCAAATATTAGTGAGTATGGGGACATTCCCATAAGAGTTCTATATACAATCCTATAGACGCACAAAGCATAGTCAAATTTGTTTAATCAATCTATTTTGGTTAGATTCATAGATTTTTCCAAAAAAAAAAATTAATTTCATGATTGTATAATTTAACCGAACCACTTATCTGAGGATGATAAGCAGTAGCAATTCAATGGTTGATATGATATTTCTTTAATTATTTTTCCATCATTGCATTTCTGAAATGACTTCTCCAGTCAGTTATGATCACTCTCGACATCTCAAATCTACAAAATATGTTTATTCTTAAAAACTTTACAAAAATTTGAGCATCAAATCAAGGTAAAGTAACAGCTTATATCCATTTGGATACGTAGTCTACTGCTAGCAATATATATAAATTTTCGAAAGATGGTATAAATGGTCCCATGAAATCTAATCCCCATGCATGAAATGTCTCGACTTCTAACACATAATTAAAGGTCATCTCAATTCTCCTACAAATATTGCCTACTCGTTGATTTCGATCACAAGTTTTGATATGTATGGGATATTTAATAATGATCATTGACATCAATCATTATTATATTTAAATATGGGATACTATGCAAGTATATGTATCATTATCAAGTAATATAGGACATTTTGATTAAGCCCCAAATATCGAACCCACAGGGAAAATAATAATATGCAAATTCAAATCTGAAGAATTTAGATAATGAATTCTACTTAGAAAAATTTTCTTACTTAAATTCTAGATGTTATAATAGGAATAAAAGTTTAATTCTTTTTATATTTTTTTAGAATTGAAAATAAAGTAAATAGCTAACTAACTTAACTAGATATTTATAAAATAAAAGTAATATAAATAAAATATTTTTTCCTTATTATGAATCAGTAATAAGTGTAGAAATTCTGTTGTGGAAGTAGTCGATTTGTGTTATGCTAAATGGGAGCAATAATATTTTTTACCCTTACTAGAGATGTTATAAAGAACATTGGTTAATTTACAGTTTGAATAGTCTTGAAGATGGGTTAGGTAAGGAAGATACTAGCTCTCACTCTAAAGTTCCCTCTTCTCTCTCCACCTGGGGCAAATATCTCGTATCAAAACCTAAAACTATAGATCAAATTGGGGGCTTTAGCTTATCACTATAATATCCTATAATTCTAAATCCTTTAAATTTTATTTGCCTATTTATTTGCACTCAATCATATTAATATCATCTCAGATCTTACATGTTCTCATAACAGATATTAACATCTTAATTGGCCAAATCAAGAAGTAAATGAAGTACAAGGTTTAAAATCATTACAACTTCTTCCAACATTAAAGACTAATACTTCACACAACTTCCATCCAATACTTAATCACTTATCATTTTAAAGAAAAAGATAAAGAAAACTACTCAAAATTTATGGAAAAAAAAAACCACACTTAAGTTTGAAAGTAGAAATCATGAAAATAAATAAGAAGTCTAAATTAAAACAAAATGTAGTCATAAAGATAAAAAATTATCTCAATTCCTCTCCTCTAAAGTATTAAAGTTCCTTTGAATCTCTTCCTTCACTTACAACACAAACTACAACTTAAAATAAAAAGAAAAGGGGTGGCAGTGGCGGCATATGGTATGATGGATGATGGCCCTCTAAAGGGTGGGTTGCTCTCTTCTCATCAATCCAAGTCTTCTTTTATAATTTTCCAAAAGGTTCCTTGGTGTCTCTTCAAAAGGCATCCACATTCTATGAATCTTCTAGAATTTACCTCCTTTCAAAAGCAAATTGAATGAATTTTCATGTCCATTAACCATTTCCCATGTGTTCACCAAGGGTTGCTTCAAACACCTCTTCAAAAATTTGTCCAAATTCATTGAATCTTCAAGTAACTACTTCTGGCACTTAAGCACGGGGTACTGGGCATCTCTCTATTTCACTGGCACGTAAGAACCTGTCCTGGATGCTTAGGCACCTCAATTTAATTGCACAACTTCATTTTTTCTCCAAATTTGATCATTCTTCACTCCTTTCACTATTTTTCATCTATTTGATTGTACCTCAAAGAAAAACACACAAATACCTTTCATTAAAGCGTAATATCTCAAAATTAGGTATGAAAATGTGTACATAAAGACTATATATTTTAAGTGTATTAGAAGGCTCCCCCAAGGATCAAGCTTCAAATTCACCCATCCACTGTGGCCAACTTCCTTTGGCTAATTTCACTACTAAACCCTCCACATAAGCACCATTTTCCAACCCTGGGATTGTCATGCTAGCCACCATGGAAAGGGCTATTTAATCCACCCCTCTCATGGCCATGAGGAGAGTGTTGTTAATTGAATGGGGAGAGTCCTCCAAATTGCTCACCGAGCTCCTTCCAGCCTTCCTGAATTCAACTCCACCATTTTTAGCCACTGAAACCCACTGTCAAACCGTAACTTTGAGTTCAAAATCTAGCGATTTTTCTATCGCTTCATTAAACTCCCCAAAACTTCAAATTAAACCACCATTAAGTTTCTTCAGACTAAACAAGGAAATTTCTCATCAAAACCCCCCTTTGTTGAGCACTCTAACCCACTTTTAGACCAACGCTGCAGAACCTGTTGTTTGAATTCATACTTAGACCTTATAACAGAGAAAACTAACACTTTGAGGAGGTTTGTTTGACTCTACTGAAGCTTCCATAGGCACCCAATCGAGGCCGTGATACACCTAAAATATATAACAATTCTTTACACATTTTCATACCTATTTTGAGGATATTGGGTTTTAATGGAAGGTATTTATGTGTTTTTCTTCCACAAACAGTTAAATGGATTAAAAATAGTGAAAGGAGTGAAAAAGGATCAAATTTAGAGATAAAATGAAGAAGGTGTGCAAAAGAACAGTGGCTTCTAAGCGCCCAAAACTAACGCTTAAGCGCCAAGATAACAAAGAAGGTTGTGCCTAAGCGCCGAAAACCTCACGCTTAAGTGCTATATGTAGTTTGATAATTCAATGAATTTGGATGAATTTTTTAAGGAGTGTTTGAAGCAACTCTTAGTGAAAACATGGATTATGGTTAATGGGCACAATAGTACATTCAATTGGCTATTAAAGGGAGGCAACTCTTGGAAGATTCATTGTGGACACAGTTTTGAAGAGACATTAAAGTACCTTTTGGATAATTTTAATAGAATGATGTGATTTGAATTGAAGAGGCCACCACCCCCTTCTCTTTGAGACTTCTTTCAACTGACCCTATCATAGATTAATTAGGAAACTTTTAGAGAGATGGAAGGGAGCAGTTGTAATTGTGTTAGTAGAGAGTATTGTAAGAGAAAAGAAGAGACTCAAGGGAACTTCAAGAGTTTGGTGGAGAGGAATTTGAGATAAGTTTTTATCTTTTTGACTACATTTTGTTTTAATTTAGACTTCTTGTGTGTTTACATGATTTCTACTTTTAAACTTAAGTGTTGTTGTGTTTTCTTCATGAGTTCTATGTAGTTATATTTTTCTTTTTCCTTAAATTGATGTGTAATTACGTGTTGGTTGGAAGTTATGTGAAGTATTAATCCTTAATATTGGAAAAAGTTGTGATGATTTAATCCTTATACTTTATTTATTTTTTGATTTGGCCAATTAAGTTATTAATATTTATTGTGAGAACAAGTAAGATCTGAGATGGTATTGACTCAGTCAACTATTGGTAAGAATCACATGAGATTGTTTGGATGAGAATTTAAATCATATGGTTCAATGCAAATAAATATGGAAATAAATTTTGAAGGTGTAAAGTTAGAGAATTTGAGAGTGACAGGCTAAAGCCCCCAATTCAGTTTATTGTGTTAGTTCTTGATATGAGATGTTAGTCCCCAAGTGGAGAGAGAAGAGGGAACTCTAGAGTGAGAGCTTTATCTTCCCTACCTAGCCTATCTTTAGGACTATTCAAACTTTAAATTAGCTAATATTCTGTATAGCATTTCTATTAAGAACAAATAATAATATTACTCCTATTTGACATAACATCATTTAATACTTCCACAACAGAATTATTATATTTGTTAATGATTCATGATAAGAAAAAAGATATTTTATTACATTGCTTAATCTTATAATAATCTAGATCAATTCAGTTTGTTGTTTACTTTATTTCAAATATCAAAAATTAAGAAAAAGAATTGAGCTTTGATTCTTGTTATAGAATCTAAAGTTTGAGTAAGAATACTTTAAAAGTAGATTTTGTTATCAAATTTCACTTAAAAGATTGTAATTCTCCCTGTGAATTCAATATTTGGGGCTTAATCAACAAATCCTATATTACTTGATAACGATACATTTACTTGTGTAGTATCAAAATATTTAAATATAATAGTTGCACTCTTATTTTCTTTGGAGTCAAGTTTTTGGCACCATTGTAAAGAAAGAAATATAAATAAAGAAAATTGCAAATATAACCACATATACTTTGTACTGTCATAAAAGTCAGGATCAGGCCTCACCTCTTGTGAGAAGGTATAATCTATTAACCCTAAAAATGCTATCAATTTCATTAATTGTGAAGAGAATTTTTATTTCATATGCATCAAGCCATGAGGATATGTTCGTCTCGACTAGATGAAGCTATGGAGCAAATAGTGAGTTATTTGATTGAGTATTGAGCAAGATTAAAGCATTTTACTGTGGACGACTCTCGGTTTAATTCACTTGGGGGTGATCAACAGATGTCGTCCATTCACGTGTGTATTGATCCAACTACGGAGAGGAAGTCAGATGAGGAGTTGGTTCATAAAGCGCAGGTCGAGTCAACACTAATGCGGAAGGCAACGTTAAATGGAAGAGTGTCGCGTGGTGTTTCGGAGTAGCTGAGGATGAGTCGGATGTTGCATGGATAAAGAGAAAAATATGGTATTTTTATTTAAATTAATTCATAAACTTTAAAAATTCACAACTTGGTGTAGAAAAATCATAAAAATAAAATAAAATTACTTTCTTGCTTAGTGAACATAGAAGAATATTATGGACCAAAATTAAAAATTATTTGCAGTATTTTTTTAATTAATCAAATACTCTCTTTCTTTTTTATTTTAATTAAATAAATAATCACCGTGGCTCAAAATTTCTATGGTTTATTCCCCATGATAAGAAGAATGTTCTCTGATTTTTTGAAAGTTAGAGAAAATCTCTAACCATGAAACCCTAATTTTCAAGCCTGGTTGCCTATTTTTTAAAAATAATTGTATAAATTAAAATATAAGTCAGAAAAATATAGCATTGACTTTGGTAGGTTTCTTATGGTCAGATGACTCTAAGAAAAATTTGATTATGTCCATTATTATAGCTAATCAAGTCATTTTAAATTATTAAAATTAAAATAAAAATAATATAATTCAAAAATCACAAAAAAAAAGATTCCACACTATAAATAATGATGATTTTAACTCACTGTAAAAATTTGAAACTCATTTGAATGGATTTGATCACTAAAGTCTATTTTTTTAAGTAAAATGGAATTTTTGAATTAAAATAATTATAATAAATAAATTTTAATTAGTAAAATTATGAAAAAACATTTTATGAGTTCCTTGTGATCAAAGGCACCTAGAAAAAATAAATTTTATTTTAAAATAAATAGTTCATTTTTTAGCAACTTTTTAATTTAAAAATAAGTAAAAATTACAAAAATATGAAAAAGCCCAAAAATTTCCTTGATTGCTCCCAGATCACATGGGACCCTTTAAAATATTTTTCCTAATATTTAATATATTTTCAAATGCTAAAAATATATTTTCCTTAATTTTCTATTAAAATAATTATAATAAATAAAATAAAAAAAACAAAAATGAAAAGTTTATTTCTTTGAATTCTTTGGGCTTAGCGAGACTTAATAAAAATATAAAAGGTAGTTTTTGAAATTAAATTTTTTTTTCGTTTAAATTAATTACTAAAATTAATAAATAATTATTATAATAAAATATAATCTTAAAATCATGAAATTTTGTCCAAGTGGTCCTATGACCTAGATAAAACTCCAATAACTTTCTTATGAACAGAAACTTTACTTTGATTAATTAAATAAATTAATATTAAAAATTCCTTTTTTTAGCTAAAATAATTTTATAAATTAAATAAAAATTTTAAAAATCATAGTTTCTCCTCTGATATTTCAATTAACTCATGAGTGGGGTACTATAAAAATTTCAAAATCATTTAATTTGTATTTGATGAGTTATGAAGAGGAGAGCCTCAGGGACAAAATGGTAAAGTTGGATTTTTGATGCCCTAATCAAATTTTTGGTTAATCAAAGAGTACATGGGTAATTTTGATCATAATGAACTCTTTTAGACGTTTGAAACAAAATAGGTTAAAAGGTAGAACCAACTTGTCACCTTTTTAACAATAAGGGTAAAAATTTAATTTTAAAAATTGTTATGACCTGGATGTTAATTTAATTGGATGATACTAAGGTAGTGGGCTAAATCTAGGAAGATAATAATTCACTTATTTCAAGCCCCCTAATTATTGATTAGATGATAAGCATGATTTTAATGAGAATTGAATTTCATTTCATCTCACATTTAATTTTTATAAATCTAACCTAAAGATTGGATCTAGGAGCTTAGTAGTGAATTAGGCTTGATATTTAAACTTCTTAAATGAGGCATAGAAAAGAGAAATATGGTTAATAAGGGAATACCATTAAAGACTAAGCCTAACTTTAGTGGTGGGTACAAGATCCTAAATTACTTAAGCTTGCCCTAGGGACATGTACTTAAATAACTCTTAAGTAAAATATCAAGTGATTGTCAGAATACACCACTCTAGAGATAATTAAGATATTCAAGTTTACTGAGGAAAGGGTGTACTAATTTATTGAAACTAGGTTTAACTTCAAATGATTAATTGAACAATGTATAAAGTCTAAATGTACTCGAAATAATTCAAAAGGTTCTAAAAGTTATTTAGGGTTATGCCTCGAACACTTTTAAGTTATTTTGGATATTTTGAAGGACTACTAGACTTATTATTCTTTGTTCAAGAAAATCATCTATTAAAACTTTTAGGGACCCACCAAGTTATGCCCCGAGACGCGATCGTTCACCTAAATCGATAAAAATATCCTACACTACTTCTCCTATATTAATTGACCAAATTCTCAAGGATTTAAATCTTCTCTAAGGTATTTAAATCCATGTGAACAACTGAGAATATTTTTTTTTGCCACATATGGATCATCGGGCTTGTGTAAGTCTGAGGTCTAGGTGTCTAAGGTAATGAAGATAATGTTAAAGTGGGCTAAAATGAGGGATACGAAGTGGGACTTTAGAATAATATCTCCTACCTCGAGGACCTTTAATAAAAAGAGAGGATAAGGATTGATGATACTATTTGACAACTCTTGAGAAGATGATTGCATCTGATACTCTTATTTTATTTGTAGTCCTAGCTCGATTAAATTAATTAAAATGTGGACTACACCATTCTACAAAATGTTTTAAATAAAAATTTCTTTTGCATGATAAAACAAATCCTACATGCATGAAAACTAAATTTAAAGATGAAAATTTATGAAGTTCCATGGTTAATCATCAAGGTTAAGACTTCCCTCAGTAGATTATAGAGTTGGTAGCTCTCACTTATAGTTGGGAAGCACGCAGTCCAGCTCTGAGCCCCCACCTTTACCAATATTATACACTTAGTCCAAATATTCTATATCTGACTGCGGGTTTTTATTTATGTGTCTTACAGTTCATTTTTTAAAAAAAAAATTCTCGTACTGGATGCTTTCATTTACTTTCCTACAATATTTTTAAATTTCTTGTAAATATATTTTTCTTTATGATGCTAACCATGCAACAGTAGCAGAGGCACAAGTACTCATTTATTTTATACAATGTAATTTTATTTATTTTACAGTACTTTCATACCTGCATTTATTTACTTTACCAGTAAAATTTTTTCTAAAACTAAAAATTACAAAAACATTTTCTTAAAAAATTAAACAACTTTTTCAAAATAAGAGAACAAGACAACACAAAGCATAAAATGTCCTCTTGAATTTACAGGAGTCCTACGGATGAGGTAACTCATGGTTGCTAACGAGATCTCCCAAGTTTAAATGAGCTTAACAACTTGTTTAGACTAAGTAAATTCGACAGAAAATAGTGGTACCAAAATGAGGGAACCGTGAGATCCTAACTAGTGTCGCTCTAATCAACTTTAACCCCTAACTCCCAATAATACTTGGACAACACCAAAAGATTGAAACACTTAGTAAAACCTTTTGAATCTTAGACTTTAGGACTGCTACTTTGATGAGGAGACTCTGTAGATAGCAAGTCAAGAATGTACAAAAGAATAACTTCGAGACAACAAGTGAATCTACAACTACAATCTTTTCCTTAGAACTAAATAAAAAGCCATAGGATTTCAAGGTTGTTTGCCTAGTGCAAAATAAATTCTCACCTTATCTTTAGGTTATTTTTATGATTATATAATGAAAATGTAAGCCCTAATTAATAATAATTAGCATAATGAAACATCTAATAATATATCTTCAAAACTAAAGTCAAACAATAAGATAGCTTGGGAAGTCATTTTGGCTCCCCTCAGGATCTGTGACATCCCCTAGTTTTCTTCCTTTGGATTCCATAAAAATTGTTCCAAACTTGAGCTTTGCCCATTTCATAATCCTTTGTCTGACTTTGAAGAGTCCTACTCTTTAAAAGTCTTGAGGATAATGTTTTTTTACCTAAATTGAGAGTTTTCTTAGACAATTTTTATTGTCTAAGATGTAATTAACTATAATGGTTTGCCCTTATAAGAAACTTTAGAATCCAGCTTAATATAAACCCTATCTAATCTTTCATAATAGAAAGGGGGAAATTTGTTGGTCAACCTAAAAAGATTTTGCAGACTAAAATAAATGTCATAAATTCTTTATTTTACTTAATTGAGCCTCACTAGTAAGTAATATGTATATTGCTTGAGATAGATGTATTACTTGCGATGTTGTGCTCTTTTATTTAAACTATTGTCTATATGAGATCGGCCCGATCTCGTATTTTTCAAAATTAAAATATTACTTTCTAAAATTATAATATATTATATTAAATTAAAAATGTGCACCTTTCCAATTTTGCAACCGACAGGGAACACCATCTGAGGATCCAAATTTACATATAGAAAGTTTTCTAGAATTGTATGCTACATTTAAATATGATGATGTATCAAATGATACTATTAGCATTATACTTTTCTTTTATCCTTAAGAGTAAAACTAAAACCGGTTAAATTCATTAGCACTTGAATCTATTAAAACATATGGGGATTTAGCATAAAAATCTTTTGCTAAGTACTTTACTCCTTAAAAAACTGCTAAGCTTAGAAATGATATTACTTTTTTCACTCAGTTTAAAGGAGAGTCAATATATGAAGCTTGGGAAGGATTTAAGAAACTCCTTAGAAAGTGTCCACATCATGTTTTACCATAATGGTTAATTATTCAAACTTTTTACAGTAGGTTAGTAGGATCCCTTAGATCTATCATTGATGCTTCAGCTCGAAATTTATTAATGGCTAAACCATTTGATGATGCCTATGTGTTAATTGAAGAGATGGATACAAACCAATGGCCCTCTAAAAGAGTAAATAAAAAAAAGTAGCCAAAATTCATTAATGATGCTATATCAATGGTTGCTTCTCAAGTTATTGCATTATCTAGGAAAATTGATCAAATTGGAATGAATTTTTCTCAAACACCTCATGTGATTGAAGAAAATTTATTATGACAAATGATTGATTCTCAAACTTTATTAGAAACTATAAATGTTATTAATATACCTAACAACCCCTATTCTAACTATTATAACCTAGGTTTGAAAAATCATCCTAATTTTAACGGGAACAACATGTTTAATGATGGAAGTTAACAATGGGGAAACAATCAAGTAAACTCATTGGGAAACTGAAACAACCATGGCTGTACTAACTATCAACCTACTTATCCTTCAAGATTTATTAGTAATGAAAAAGTTAAGGAGAAGAAGTTATCTATAGAAGAAGTGGTGTTACAAATGGGCAATCAATTACAAAGTCAAAGTGTTATTATTTGAATTATTGAGAATCAACTGGGATGAATTGCTAATGCACTTAGCAATAGGCCTCAAAGAACACTTCCTAGTAATGTTGAGATTAATCTAAAAGATAAAAGTAAAAAATAAGAATAAGTTAAAGTTGTCCGACTAAGGAGTAGAAAGGAATTAAATATTGGAGTTTGAAAAGAGATTGAAGTTTAGACAGAAATTACTGAAACCAAAAAACCTTAAATGACTATTCTTAAAGAAGTAGAATCACTTGTCTCTCCAACTAAGATTAATTTAGAAAGAGCACCAACTCATTTACCTTAAGGACATAAGCAACAAAAGTTGGATCAATAATTTCAAGGCTTTTTGAGATATTTAAAAAGTTGGTAACTAATATTTCAGTTGCAGAAGCATTGGAACAGATGTCAAGTTATGCCAAATTTATAAATGAAGTTTTTTTTTAAAATAGAAAGTTTGAAGATTATGAGATTGTTGCACTCAGTGAAGAATGTAGTGTAATAATTTAGAAAAAAACTTCCTAAAAAATTTAAAGATCCTGACAGCTTTAGCATAACTTGTGCAATTGGAGAAAAATTTTGTGGAAAAGCTTTATGTGATAAAGCAGCATGCCTTAATCTCATGGCATTACTATAATTAGAAGGTTGTGTTTAGGAGAAATAACTCCCACGACTATAACCTTGCAATTAGTTGATCAATCTATTACTTATCTTAAGGGCATTATAGAAGATGTGTTGGTTAAAGTAGATAAATTCATCTTCCCTATTGATTTCATTGTGTTAGATATAGAAGAAGATTTCAACACTATTTTTGGTTGGGGGAGTTGCCCGTTGAAAGGTGTCGGTCACCAGAATCGAAATCTCATTGACCGCTTTGAAAGGACATTTTAATTTACATGTATACATAAGTTTTAGAATGAAATCAAACTGACCCCATATTTTTCATAGTTTAAATGAAAGAGCACTATACCTCAAATCATGAAATCAAACTGACCCCATATTTTTCATAGTTTAAATGAAAGAGCACTATACCTCAAACCCTATATCTATCCTGAAGGATAAACACAAGACTTGAGAATGAGGCTTGATCAAATAAACTAAGAAATATATGACATCCGTTTATTCTGCAAAACTGTTTTATTTGCCGATAATTTCCTCTATTTAATATGAAGAGCTAAATAGGATTTATTTTAAACTGGGTTCGAACAAGGTTCCTATAAGGGCAAGCCCTTACAGTTAATTACATCTTAGATAA
Organism: Phalaenopsis hybrid cultivar; assembly: GCA_002079205.1. Lineage (NCBI taxonomy): Eukaryota > Viridiplantae > Streptophyta > Magnoliopsida > Asparagales > Orchidaceae > Phalaenopsis > Phalaenopsis hybrid cultivar. The sequence goes on along the minus strand of JXCR01137576.1, from coordinate 30,640 downwards.
CTGAAGTCACCGAAGAAAACTTTCGATAAAAATCAGGAAATATTATCTTCAAGGAGTTCAAAAGAATGGGAATTTTCAAAAAAATCGGACAAAGAGGTGTGATAGGGGAATGGCTCAAATTTGGAACATTTTGTTTTTGGAATCCAAAGGAGGAAGAACTAAGGGATGTCATAGATCTGGAGGAGAACCTCGGTGACTTCCCAAGCTATCTTAATGTTTGGCATTGATTTTGAGGAGAAATATTTAAGTTTTTCATCTTGTCAATTTTATTATTTTAGGGCTTACATTTGTGTGAAATGATCACACAAATAGACTGGAAGATGTGAGGATTTCGGTCATAACGAACGACAACCTCAGAATCTTAAGACGAGTTCGGGTTTATATTGTACAATAGAGTTGTACAAAGGCTTAATGATGAGTTGAGAATTTATATTGCATAAGCAAACAACCTCGAAGTCCTATGGCTTGGGTTATTTAATTCTAAGGAATGAATGGTTTAGCTAGGGAAAGAAGGTTTTGTTGTTGAGATGGCTGCGCTACCCACCATGCTAGCTCCAAGCTACTTGTAGTGGCGAGTTTAAGTTTTTTAGTGTGTCAAGTTATGATGTCAAATCAGATGGCCCTATGGTTATAGTTATTTAAAAATGTATGGGGGCATGTTAAAGTTTATTAGAGCGACACCGGTTAAGATTCTATGGTTCCCTCGTTCTGGTACCACTATTTTTATTAGATTCACTTAGTTCAAATGAATTTACTAAACTCAACTTAATGAGTTCTGTTCTTTCATTTAGACCGTGGGAAGTCTCATTAGCAATCGTAGGTTACCTCCTCCAAGGGATTCCCGATCATCCGATAGAGACGTCTAAATTTAGTTGCAATTATGGTTTTGTGTGATGTTTATGATTAAATTTTGGGTTGTCTTAAATTTATAATGTTGTGGTGGTGAATTTTATCTTGGTTGATTTTAACTTTAGTTTTGGTTTTGGTTTTATAGCTATCCTATCAGTTTTGGTTTTTATGCAGGGTGGCATCGTTGTTTAACATCCGATAGGGACGTTTAAATTTAGTTGCAATTGTGGTTTTGTGTGATGTTTGTGATTAAATTTTGAGTTGTCTTACATTTTGTATGTTGTAGGGGTGAATTTTAGTTTTAGTTTTGGTTTTGGTTTTACGGCTATCCTATTAGTTTTGATTTTCATGCAGGGTGACATCATTATTTAACATGCAAGTTTTGTAAGCATAAAAGTACAGTCTGGAAAGTATAGAAAAACAAGGTACTATTAATTGTAAAAGCGTACCTAACGAGTCTTCTCATTCCACCCTCGAAAACTCAAAATGCATGTGAGGGCATTTTATGTAAAACAGAAAAATAAGGTTCTGGTGATTTACCCAAATCCTAAATCATATCTTGGTGAGCACCTACTAATTTGACTAAGGATGATTTCGTTAAGCAAAACATGTTAGGTTTAGTAGACCTCCGAGGTATTCAAAAGGTTGGGAGAAAGAAGCAGATCCATGCTTCCCTCTCACCGCCTAGTAGAAAGTCTCAAGCTCATTTAAACTTATTATGTTACTTAATAACTCATCCTGTAAATACCTCCAATGCTCAGTGACCATTGATGTTTCCATTATCCCTAAGAGTAGGGGAATCATCACTTGTAATTTAATTTGAGAATTATGTAGGTGAAAACCCTTAAAGGAGCAAGTTAGTGTTATTGAGACACTTCGCCAATTTTAGCTTTAATTTGGGCTTGTAGTATTTTAAAGGTGTTCAATTTCCAGTTACATTCACTTTTCTAATCCTCATTTAATCAAATTTTATTTAGCTTAGGTCACTACTAAGCTCTTAAGATCCTAGTGGATGTCTTAATAATTTTTAAAAGAAATTGAATTTTAAGTGATGATGATTTATTAACAAAATTTTTGAATTTCATTTGAACATCAAATGAGGGTATTAAACTAATGGGTTATTCACACCCAAAACCATACACATAAGTCTAGGATCATTTAATTTGGCACACTTCCAAATTTTAATAATCTAGGAAATGTCAAATTTATCCTTTATTTGGAAAAAGTGAGATTGGTTTCTACCAATTAATTCCTTGTGTTTCAATCATACAAATATGTTAATTAAGATCAAAGGTTTCCCATTTCCCTTTCTTGAATTAAGCCTAAGTGTTAATTAAGGCCAAAGTTCCAAAATTTGCCTTTGCCCCTAAGGCTCTATCACTTCATAATTCATCAAATTTAATTCAAATGACTTTGGAATTTTCATCCCACCTTACTCATGGGTCAATTAAAACATCAGAGGAGAAAATGTGATTTTTCAAATTTTAATTTAATTTATAGAATTATTGATATGCAAAAATAGGATTTTTTAAAGAAAATTCAACATGTTGACCAAGGCAAAGCCTAATCCATTAAAATTTCTACTGGTGGTATACTTAGAATAGAGAAACACTTGGGCCAAATTTCATGATTTTTTGAGTTTTATTTGAATTACTAAAATTATTTTAAGTTCTGGAGTATTAATTAATTATCAAATATTTTAAATTTGGAAATTTAATTTTTATATTTTTATTAAATCCCTCTGAGATCAAGGAACCCAGAGAAATAAATTTTACATTTTTCTAATTTTTCTTTGAATTTTTGGAATTATTTAAGTGAAAGGTTAAGAAGAATCATTTTTAGCCTTTAAAATTATTTTTAGCTTTAAAATTCAATATCTTCACTCAAAAGAATTAGGAAAAATATTCCAATTCCTCCTAAGTTCTTAGGAAACAAATGAGAATATTTCCATGGATTTTATCAATTTTGTAATTTTTATTAATTTTTAATTATTTAAATATTAAAATAGGCTTAAAAATGAAGTTTTTAACTTAATTACAATTTTATTTTTAGAAAATTCTCTTCATCACACAGAGCTCCAAAAACCAATTTTTATAATTTTTGGAGTTATATTTTTAATTATTAAAAATCATTTTAAAGTCAAAAATGTCATTTAACTTATAAAATCAAGCTAAGTTATCAAATAAACTTCAATTGTTTTGATTTTTTTATGGGGAGTTCTCTGAACTTTAAATCAAAGTGGAGATTAAAAATTAAGTAATTTAGATGTTTTTTTTTTCAAATCAAATTTCTTTGTGTTTTAGGGTTTTGTGAGAGTAAAGTGTGTTCTTGATGACATAGTTCATGAAATATTTTCCAAAGAGTTCTCTGGTCACAATAGACATTCCAAAATTTCTTTGGATTTTTCTATGCAACATGCTAATTATTATGATTAATTTATGCAAATAATAGATATAAACTTGAAAAATATGGATCTCTGTCTAGAGGTCTTCGCTGACCTTCAAAAAATCAGAGAATATCCCCATGACAGAGGCAACAACATGCCAAAATATTAAGCCATGGTGAAATGAGAGTTAAAAGACTAAAAACCATATTTCATTAATTAAAAATAAACTATACATCAAAAAAACTTTGAACCATTTCCATATTGTTCTCCTCCATTCACTGAAGAAGAGGGTATTTTCAAAAGGTTTGAAATAATTTTTGAACAAGTTTGGATATTTAGGGTGAATTTGAGGAATTTGACCAGATTTGAGAATCGGGGTTGTTTAGGTAATTTGGGTAGGTTTCGGGGTGAAAGGTCAAATTGGGTATTTTGGTAGGGTTGGGGTATCAACCACCCTACATGAGCTATGGACCAATGGAATCACCATTTGGGTCCTTTATGTACTGGTCTTAGCTAAACCCTAGCCGAAAGGTAGTGGGTTTAGGGGACCATCTACATTAGTCTCTCAAAGGATCAAGGGATCAAAGTCAACAAATATTAGGTTTAGGGTTGTGAGGGATTGTGAGTGAGAGTGAGTGAAAGTGAGTGCCTTAGCTCCAGCACCTAGGGTCAACCCTAAGGGTAAGCAGTCCTATGGGAACTCACCTCGAGCTCCCCTATATTTACCCCACCTACTAAGTGTTAGAGGTTAGGACCAATATGTGGAACTTCAAGTTGAGCAAGGAGGAGTGTAGAATTTCTAATGGTGAGGGTTCCTTTTCTAATTTTCTAAGAATAGTCAACAGGAACGTCCTATGGCTAGACCTAGGAAGAAAAAACTAAACCTCAACCAAAAGTGAGGTCAACAAATGGACCCCCAATAGGTGTGGTGTGTTGGACAAGCACACCGCGCGTATTGGCGTTAACCGATAAGATCAACAAAAGAGAAATTAGAAGATAGCGACCAATCTCTGAAAAGAGGAATCAGAAGTTAGGGACTGATCTCAGGATGAGGATTGAAAGTTAAGGATCAATCACAAGAGAGAGCCTCAGAAGGTAGGGACCTTAAAAGGGTGAATCAGAAATTAGGGATTGATTTGAAAATGAGAATTAAAAGGTAGGGATTAATCTCGAAAGAGAGCATCAGGAGGAAAGGACCGACCTCAAAAGGGTGAATCAAAAATTAGGGACTGATTCGAGAATGAAAATTGAAAGGTAAGAATCAATCTCAAAAGAGAGCGTCGGAAGGTAATGACCGACCTCAAAATGGAGAATCAGAAACTAGGGACTGATTCAAAAATGAGAATTGAAAGGTAGTGATCAATTTTAAAAGAGACCGTCCGAAGGTAAGGACCAACCTCAAAAGGGTGATCAATCTCAAAAGAGAGTGTCAAAAGGTAAGGACCAACCTCAAAAGGGTGAATCAGAAATTAGGGACTAATTTTAAAATGAGAATTGAAAGGTAGTGATCAATCTCAAAAGAGAGCACGGAAGGTAAGGACCGTCCTTAAAAGGGTGAATCAAAAATTAGGGACTGATTCGAAAATGATAATTAAAAGGTAGTGATCAATCTCAAAAGAGAGTGTCGGAAGGTAAGGACCGACCTCAAAAGTAGTGAATCAGAAATTAGGGACTGATTCAAAAATGAGAATTGAAAGGTAAGGATCAATCTCAAAAGAGAGCGTCGAAAGGTAAGGACCAGCCTCGAAAGGGTGAATTAGAATTGAGGGACTGATTCAAAAATGAGAATTGAAAGGTAGTGATCAATCTCAAAAGAGAGTGTCGAAAGTAGGGACCGACCTCAAAAAGGTGAATAAAAAATTAGGGTTTAATTTGAAAATGAGAATTGAAAGGTAAGGATCAATCTCAAAAGAGAGCGTTGGAAGGTAAGGACCGACCTCAAAATGGTGAATCAGAAATTAGGGACTGATTCGAAAATGAGAATTGAAAGATAAGGATCAATCTCAAAAGAGAATGTCGGAAGGTAGGAACCGACCTCAAAAAGGTGAATCAGAAATTAGGGACTGATTTGAAAATGAGAATTGAAAGGTAGTGATCATTCTCAAAAGAGAGCGTCGGAAGGTAGGGACCGACCTCAAAAAGGTGAATCAGAAGTTAAGGACAGATTTGAAAATGAGAATTGATGGTGTTAAACCCAAAGATATGTGTCATGTGAAAAGGTTGATATTTTTTTAGAAAGATGTGTAGAATTTTGTGGGGCTTTGTGTAGAATGTGCAACTATGCGAGGATGTGATAAGTTAATGCAGATAAGGATAGTCGTGTTGTACGAGCGAAGAGTAAGAGACCTCAAAATCGAGGACTCCACTCAACAGATTGATTTTCTTTTTTTGTTTTTTTTGTCACATTTAATTTTTAAAAATATGTTTTCAAAATTTTATTTTAGTTGGTTGATTTTTAATAAAGAGAGCTGTTTTGTTGTTTATTTATTGGTTAATTTTTGTTTAAATTATATTATCATAAAAATTTTTTTTTTGTCATTTTGATCTTTGTTCGTTCTAATTTTTTAACCAACATGTGGTTCATGGCTTCCATCCATCTCACAAAAGGCAATTGAAAAAAAGACACATTTCTGAACGAAACTTCATTAATTTATTCCAACAAAATATTACAGATCAAGTGTAGGCCAACACCTCAAAACGTACAATATGCAAAATGCATCAAAGTACATCCAAAATATCTCATGCTAAGTACACATTATAGGTTAAGCATCTCTGGTACATATCACATTGTTGTAATGTAGTAAAGTAGAAAGGAATCCTCTGACTGTCTGTTCCTACTGTGACGAGCTCCCGATCGAGCTGACCTTCTAAGCCACACTTCAGGACATGAGTTCCCTCTCATAGCTTGTAAGCTAGTAGTTCTTCCAGTTTTGGATCTGGCTGAAATCAGTGCGGCATTTTGCTATCGTCAATCCGTCAGAAGGTTACAGACACCCTACGGTGTCGCACTCCTGGAATGCAATGCTTGGCAACGTCTTCACCATTGCCTTTAAAAACAAGCACTGAGCCAATTGATAGGGGAATCTCCACAGAGCCTCTGAACTCACCAGGGCCGACGATGTCAATTTATTTCCCAAATAAGATGTTACTTTTACTAATAAATAAGATCATACAAAAAGGCCTCACAAAGTCACGGTGATCGATGTGTGGAGTTATGCAATCACCCTCATCATAGATGTTTATAATACAACTATTTGGAATGTAGGTAGCGGGAAGAATACTCTATCTAACCATTCTTTTGATCATCCACTTTATCATTAGCGCTAGTGGATCTACTTGATCATATCTGAGGATCCCAGGCGAATTCCCTTGTCTATCATTTGTGAAGTTGTAGCAGCAGCCACACTGGATAGTACCCTCTCTTTTCCTCGCATCCATTTCCTCAACTCAGAATAGGTCCTTTCTATGAGCAAGCCTGCTTGACCTTGGTCCCTTAGGTCAAAAATGCAATCAAGAATATTTTGTTCTTCAGTCTCTGAGAAGACTCTGGTATAGAGTTCTAATCCTTCCAGTATGTTGTTGAGTTTTCTTGTACTTCTTCATAGAATTTGAAGTCTCTTTTATTTTTCTTTGCTCATTTTTAATATTCCACCGTACTGGAAGTTGGTAGTTGTCGCGGGTATTCCCTCATTTGAATATCAGCGGGAACCCAAGCTAGTGTTGTCTCTAACTCTAACAAAATGAGTGATTCTGCATCTAACTGGATGTTTGGTTGTGTATCCCTCAGAACATATGACTCTGCATCCATTGGGACATATGGCCCTATCTCTATCAGGTAGTTAGGGGTCTGAGATCCATCATCGATAGATGTATATTCCTCTAATGTGTTGTAGTGTTGTAGATGTAGGACGTTGCAGTTTGGGCACTCCACAAATACCCCCATAGCAAACGATCGTACAGGTGTTTCTGCATTGCAAGTAGGGCAACCCGTACACATAACATCTGAAGCTGGTAGTATCTTTGGCTTTGTAACAAACTCAGACTCCTCATCTTTAACGGGCTGGCTGGAGGAGGTCTCTTTCATGCCCGGATCATAAATGTGTCCCTCGGGAATAGGAGTGAGCAAGTTGTCTGCCTCTTTCTGGTGTTTTTTCTCTTCTCATAAGAAAGCTCTCTATTTTTGTTGGCTGGTGTTTCTTTACTGTCTTCTTTGTAATGGAGAAAACAATATCCTTTCATTATCAGCAGCATTTAGGCCCCCAGTCGGCATAGCTATCATGGATGGTAAACGACTTGGCCCCTCCATCGGGCCCTGTTGTACAACAATGTTCTTTCCTTTCAGTGATGCACTGACTATGGTGGCCACCCTTAGTAGTGAGGGCAGCCCTTCATTTTCCTGTCGACTGATCAAATTCATTAAAGGCTCCTCGTAATCCATGTTGACATGGTTAAATTCCATTTCGAAATCTATAGTGCTTCCCAGAGGCGTCATTTCTTCATTTAGTGTAAGATTCCAACCATCTTTAAAAGTAAAGATCAGCCTCTGGCCTGAAATTTCGCTGCAGATGATAGGAAAAATGTTAGTGGGCTGAAACTTAGTGTGAACAAGAGCAAAATAAAGTATTTATTAAAGGAAACTTTGCTTATTTTGGTGAAGAGATAGTTTATTTATGTGTGAATTTTGTTTAAATTAGTAGCATATTAAGTCTGAAAAGAGAAAATTGAGGTGTGTAATTTTCAAAAAACTTTTCTTTTTCTTTATTATGTTGAGGATAATTTTGTTACAAAAATTTTGGACCCGTTCACAGACGTTTGGCCACATAGATAACCCCAAAACAATCAAAATTTCAAAATTTCAAATCAAGCAAAGGCAAGCATTATGTTTTCAAGTATCATCCGTTGATTGGTAGCACGGGTCTTTCACCCCGAAAATCTACTAACCGGTATGCTCCTCCTGCGTAAACTTTTTCAACGACAAATGGTCCCTCCCAAGTTAGCTCAAATTTTCCACCTATCTTGCGTTCCACCTATCTTGCGGCGTGCGAGAATAGGCCTATTGAGCATGAGGATGAGGTCACCAACTTTGAATTTCCTTGTACGGAGCAATTAACCATGAGCTTGTACCATCTTTGCTTGGTAAAGTTCCAAATATTGTTGTGCTTCAAGTCATTTTCCTTCAAAACTCTCTAGTTCCTTGAGCCTGAGCTTTGCACTTTCTTCTGTTGTGAGTTGGTTGGTGATAGCGACTCTGAGAGATGGCATCTGAATTTCTAATGGTAGCACAGCCTCGGACCCGTACATGAGCATGTAGAATGTACACTGAGTGGGAGTCTTGAACGTCGTTCGGTAGGCCCACAAAGCTTCTAGCAATTCATTGTGCCAATCCCTTTTGTTTTCATCCACTATTTTCTTTAAAATATGTACCAGCATCTTGTTGAAGGCTTCAACCAATCTGTTTGCTCTGGGATAGTAAATTATAGAGTATCTACAATCTATCCAGTGTCTTTTGACAAAATTGTTGATTTTTGTGCTTTTAAAGGTTGTCCCTTTGTCGGAATTTTTTCTTCGCGGTACTCTAAAATGGTAGATGACTTGGATTTTAAAGAACTGAAGGATATATTGTGTCATAACCTCTCGTAGTAGCACTTCCTTTACCTATTTGGAGAACTAATTTGTAGCAAAAAGTATAAATTTATGTCCTTTGAAAATTTGTGCCCCAACACTCAAATGGCCACAAAGCAATGGTTGGGTGTAGCACATTTGGAGGTTGGTGCAAAATCACCCCATGCACTTTGCACTAGTGACATTTTTTGGCTTTATCCATGCAGTCGGACATCATTGCTAGCCAATAATATCTGAGTCTTTTGATCTTCATGTTCATTTTTGCCCCTGACTGGTGAATGCCACATAATCTGGCAAGTACTTCTTTGACGATATTTTGAGCTTCGGCTTTGCTTAGGCATCATAGCCACATCTGGTCAAACAATCTTCTGTAGAGGGCATCACTAACGAAGGCATATGACATAGCCCTTTTTTTAATGTCATGTGCCTCAGACTTATCTCCCGACAGCTTTCTAGTATGCAAATATTCTATAAATGGCTTGCGCCAATCTTTGTTGATATCCGCAATTGTAATCATTGTTTCTTCTTTTCCAAGCTTGTGTAGATTGTCGAGGTTGATTCAAGACAGAACTTATCTTCCTTGTACCGTGATTTCAAAAGAATCCTCCAAGGGACACACTAGTTCTTTAGCAAGTTTTGCTGGAGCATCGACATGGGCATTATCTCCCTTAGGAATCCAGTAGAAAGTCACGTAGGGAATCTGCTCCAGTAGCTTCATCGCATATCAGTGATATTCTGCTAATCTTGGTTTCAGAATTTTGTATTGTCCAGTGACTTGCTGGATGACTAGTTGAGAGTCACCGTAGATGGCAATGTTTGTTATATCCATTGAGATTGCCAACTCTAATTCGGTAATTAAGGCTTAATATTCTGTTTTGTTGTTGGTGCACGGCTCTGTCAGGTGGTATGAGAACCTCAACAAACCCTTATCTAGTGCGATAAAGATCAAACTGATCCATGCATTGCCTGGTATGACTATGTCTGATCCTTTGTCTTTTCTGGCTGATGAAGCACCATCAAAGTACATCTCCCAATGCTATGCACTGGAGAATTCCACTTGTAACACTTGCTCATCTAGTAGTTCATCGTCGAGAGGGGACCCAGCTGGCAGTGGGTGTGCAGCGAGAAAGTATGCTAGAATTTGTCCCTTGATAGCACGGAGGGGAACAAAAGTTATATCGAATTGTAATAAGATCATTGCTCACCTTGCTAGATGTCCGGAGAGTGTTGGTCGGGTCATCAAATATTGCAATGGGTTAACTTTTGAGATTAGGGTAATCTTATGAGAGATCATGTAATGTCTAAGCTTTTGGGCTACAAAAATTAATGTCAGAAAGTGCTTCTCAATATGTGGATACCTTACTTCCGTCGGTATTAGACGACGACTCAAGTAATAGAGTACATTTTCTTTAACCCTCATCATTGACTTGGGCTAAGAGGGCTCCAAGAGAGTCACCTAAGGTTGTGGTATAAAGTATCAATGGTTTCCATGGGATAAGGGCTTCCAAAACAGGAGGTGTCATTAAGTATTGTTTAATGTCCTCAAAGGCCCACTGGCATTTCTCTTCCTAAATGAATTTGGCATCCTTTTTAATTAATGCCGAGAAGGGTTCACACCTACCTGAGAGATTAAAAATAAAGCGTCTCAGATATGCCAACTTCCCATGGAAGAAACATAGTTGTTTTAAGGTTATAGGAGGAGGCATTTCAAAGATAGCTTTAATCTTATTTAGGCCGATCTCGATTTCCCGATGACGGACAACGAATCCTAGAAACTTCCTAGAGGTAACGCCAAAGTCGCACTTAAAGGAATTCATTTTAAGGTCATATCGTCGTAACTGTTTGAACACGATCCTGAAATCATACAAATGGTCTATTTTCTGTTAACTCTTGATGACCAAATCATCCACGTAGCATTCCACTTGATTGTGAATAAGGTCGTTAAAAATTTTTATCATTGCACGTTTGTATGTTGCTCTAGCATTCTTTAACCCAAATAGCATCATCGTGTAGCAGAAAATTCTGATCCGCTTTCTGAAGGCTGTATAGGTTGATGAACTGAAGGCTGTATAGTAGAGCATCTCCTATCAGTTGATCAGTGGAGTCATCCTCTATATTGAGGCAATCCTCTTTTGATTCACTAGTAACAACCATACAAAATTCTGAATCATCGACTGATCCGATTGTACCAAATTTGAGACCCTCTTTTGAGATTGGAATTCGACTTTTAACACTCCATAACTTTTCAAAAATTTGTAATTTATATCTTGGTATTTATTTTGGTAAGTGTCCTTGTTGAATTAACTTTTGGACATAAGGAAAAAAATAACCAAAAGAATTCCATTAATTCATTAGGATCCTCATCCAAATTTACATAATTTTCAAGATTAGTAGATGTAGAAGCACGGTAAAATTTGATCGTCTTTGAACCAGCGCTAAGGACTTCCTTGACCTCTAAACTCTCGACCTTTTGAGGGAGAATCAAAGTAAGGGTCATGGTATTCACATAGTGGTTTATCCGACCATACATCTTCTCATATTTGCTTTTCTCTACATCTTCTAAGGTTATCTCATATTGAGTTTTCCTCTATGTTATCATCATTATTTCATCTTTGGAACTATCTTTATCACTGATGTTGATGGTTTGCCTAGTCCGTTCAACGATTAAGTTAGTTCTTGCTTGTCCACATCCCCGGCATTGACCCCGGGTGAGCGAACTAAAAGAACCTCCACCAACTTGTTGTAAGAGAGTAGTAGAAGATCACTGAAGTGGAGTTGAGTGGCCCTGCCATTATACTTCTTCTAAATCTTTACTTTTATTTGTTGCAATTTTGCGAGAGAAGACAATTTTCTTTGGAGGCGCGTAGTAGGCACCATCTTCATGAATGTCAACTTCATGAATTGAAAACGGTTGTAGATCTCCTTTAATGCAGTGTTCTTATCCTTCTTTGTAGTACTTGATGCACTGATGTAGAGATGATGGAACCACATTGTGTTCATGAATCCACAGTCAACCAAGTAGAGCTTTGAGAGAGGTCTCGGCGTCGATGATTTGAAACTTGGCGGTTGTTGTTATTTCTCTAACCTTCACAAATAATGTAATCGATCCAAGGGCTCTTTCTCCCTTTTGGTTGAATCCTCTTAGCATCATTTTATCAGTCGTAAGCTCTTGAGCTTCAATGTCCAAATAAGCCAATGTTTGTAGACTCATACAGTTGAGTGATGCTCCAGGATCTACTAAATCTCTGGACAGCAGAAATCTGTCGATGTTAACGGATATGTAGAGTGGTCGGTTGTGGTCGGTGGTACTGAGCAGAAAATCTTCATCGGTGAAGGTCACCCCAGGCTATTCTTTCAACGAGCAAACTTTATCTGAGGATATGCTGCCCAACTGGGCTAAGAAAATCTCTTGGTCAAGCAAAGCTGTAACAAGAGACTCTCTCATCTCCTTTGATAGGATTAGAGCATCATAGATGCTTAATCGGGCTGACAACTCCTAAAATGAGCTAGAACATCGTAATACACTTTGTATGGTCCTCCGATTTTCTCTTAGTTATGTGTTTCTTCCCTTGGTGGAGGTAGAGGTAGTTCTTCTCGACTTACTAATTGTTTTCCTTTATCCACTGGAGCTGTTCTCGGGGGTAACACTTTACCACTCCTCAAGTTTATTTCTATAATTTCTTCCTATTGAGGAACCTTTGCTGAATTTTTCAGTGTTTCTTCTTTGTCAGAAAGATCTAAGTTGATGGCAAGAGGTGTACCGTGGTGCTCGAGGATTGGCTCCTCACTTCCAGTGCTGTCGTAGTTGTTATCGTTGATGTCTTCTTCAGTATTATTAATCAGTTCGTCAGACTCAAGTACGACTTGAGGATCATTTCAAGAATCAAGATCGAAGTTAGATTCAATTACGTCATCACTAGAAATAGTTAAAACGTAGCCGAAATCATGATCATTATATTCATAAGACCCCGAAGGGGTAAAAAGATAATCATAAAAAGTTAAAGGTTTGAGGATTTTTTTCCCCAAATCCGAGACAACCAATCTAGCAGAGGTAACCCCTATCCTACCCTTCGTACTATCAATATTCACGATGGAATTCTTCTTTCTCTTTGTCTTTGATAATGACGGCTCTTGTGGTGAAATCTTCATCTCGGGCTTGACAGGATGAAGACTCTGAACGGAAGTTTATTTTGACGCATTCTGGATTTGGTTTAGTATTTTCATAGATGATTTGCTCTAGACTGCACTCCATCCATCTTTTCTAGTGTATGTGGAAGATTATTTTGATGAATTTTGGATTTGATTTAGGACCCTCTTGAGTTTGTCCCAAGTCGTACTCCATCCCTCTTCTCTGGTATATGGATCAATCAAAGAGATGGGCTCGACCATAATCATATTTAAGGAACCTTTTTCAGGTTCTTTCAAATATTCTTTTGAAATCATTATATTTCCTTCTTTATGATTTTTCTGGAGCCAATCCTTAATTATGAAGCATTCTTCTATAGTGTGTTCAAGCAACAGGTGGTACGGGCAATAATTTGGTTCATTCTATTTATCGATCTCTTCTATTTTCTTTAGCTCTGGTAATCTAAACTCAGGCTTTTTCATCAGACTTTTGAATATTTTGGATACGACTTCATCTTTAAGAGAATACACCATTTTCTGTCAATCTGTTAGAGATATATTCTCTTATTCTGAGATGACCCTCCTTGGGGCGGTCGCTGGTTGGACTGGCTATTATGTTTCTGAGCATGCTGTGATGAAGACTGACGAGGATTTTTTGCATATATCTTCATTGGTTGTTTTCCTTTGTCGATAATTGCTCATATTCCTGATTTGTTTTCAAACACTCTGGTTGCCTTGAACTTCTCGTGTGAATCCATATGTTTGATTTCTTCTTAAAGACTGTTGGCTTTACTGAGTAACTTCTCGAATGATTTGATGGTGAGTTCCTTGAGCATGAAAGCTATTGGTCCATGAATGCTTTTGAGTAAAATCTCAATTGCATGATGTTCCTGTAGCTGAGGTTCACACTTCATGCTAAGGTTTCTCCACCTCAAAATAAAATCAATTAAATTTTCGTTGGGCTTTTGCTTTTCCATCCATAGCTCTCCTATAGACACATGATGTTGCGCTCCGACAAATCTTTTCACAAATAATTGTTCCAGCTCGGTAAATGTCTTAACTGGTCTGTTGGGTAAATCAGCATACCAATCAAAGGCAATCCCTGACAGCCTGCTGTCGAACTATTGGAAGAGTAAAACTTTGCTATTCCTTGTGTTGCCACAACTGGCTCGGAAGTGTGCTATATGTTGTCTGGGATTTCCAGTCTCAGCAAATATTTTTAAGTTTGGGGCCACGAAACCCTTGGGGAATGGTATGACATCAAATTCTTCCGGGTAAGGTCTACCATTTAGAATCAATTCCCCACCCTTAGATAGAGTTAAGGCCTCCCAAACTTGTTCGACCATTTGCTTAAACTCTTTCTCTGGCATGGCGCTCGATGGAGAATCCTTCTTTGGTTGCTAATCTCTCTTTGTCGAGGCAACTTCTCTTCTTTCATCTATAATATGTATGATTTCTGGTTGGTTGATCTCCGGAGAGGCTAGTTGTGGTGCTTGTGATTGCCCTTGAATGGTGGTCATGGCGGTCATGGCTGCGGCCATCTCTTCTATCCTTTTCTCCAGTTGACTGACTTGTTCATCCCTTAAGAGGATAGCCTTACACAGCTCATCTACGGCATTCTCTTTGATGAGAGGTTGAGCCTCACACATAGAGGTAGCGGCTCTGGTTTCAATGACATGGAAATCTATGAAATCCTCTTTGAGGTAATCATTGTAGTCAAAGTCTTCATCATCATCAATGCAGACTCTGTGTTCCCGAGCCAACTCAGAAATCTTGGCACTGAGCTTTTCAACTTTTTCTTCAATCATTAATTCTTTGATTATTTTAAGATCTGAAGGACCCTACTGGACCTCCTCCTCTTGTTTTTCCATTTCACTAGCAATTGCTATGACGATGTCAGATACTTTGGACCCTGGCTTCATTCCATGATCTTGCTCTATGGGCTTACTGGATTGTATTGGTACAGCAAACTTGGGTATCCATACCTTTTTCTTTGACGATGATACCTCAAGATGGAGTGTCCTAGAAGAAACATCGGTATGTCAAAGAAGAGTATACTCCTCATGGTGCAGACCAGCTACAGTATCGGGTAATTTCTTTGTCTTTTCCTTTAGAATTTTAGGAACATCCTTATAGTGGGTGATTGGTAGGATTCTTGGACCCAGTCTCGACTTAATCAGTTGATGACCTATGGTCCTGGCTACGACAAACTCAATGGTGACTATGGTGGTATCAACTTTGCTCCCCAAGCGGAACCAGACGAGAATACGTGCAGACAAATTTTCAGTTGACTTCTGAGATCGTCTGGCAGATTTGATGTCCCTTAAAATTTCTTTCTTCAGACGAGGGGAAATTGCATGCACCACTCGTTTAAGTAATTCATTAACTGAGCAGCCCTCTTTGGCAGCTAGTCTCTGAAAAACTGAACTGACATGGTTGATAGAAGTATGTTTCTTTCTCTCCACACACTGTCTATGAAGTGATGGTAATGCAACGGCGATCTTCTAGAAACTTTCATACCCATTGGTATCCATCAAAGGATTTAATCTACTTCCCCGTAGAAGTGGATACGCTTCCGGTAATTCTAACTTGTCCTAGTGAGGATCTTCATCAGTAAGTACTTCCTTAAGATCCTGGGCTTTAGTAGCCCTCCGAACTCTTCTGTTGCGGTTTATCTTCTGAGTTTGAGTTAGTGGTGTAGTCTTTGAACACGACCCAATTTTGAACATTGATGGCGGGACAGCTAATCCCTCAGTCAGATCTTCAATTATCATTACTTTTGTCCCCTTAGCAGCAATGGGGACAGCAGGCTTGGTAGGTGTCGCGGTGGCAGTAGCCTTGGCTTTCTTGTTGGAAGGGAAGTCGTGAAGACAGTTCAGGTTGAACTCAGTAGATGGCTCCTGAACTTCCAGAGCGGTGACTTTCATCACGAAGAATGGATCCTTCCCGAGGATAACCTCGAGGTCTACAAATCTAGCTCCGAACTTGATGGTGGGAGCAATGTTGCGTACTCCATGGCTTGTCGGCAAGTTGCAAGAACAAGTCAGTGTTGGGTAGGCCATTACAACATCTTTAAAACAGAAATTTTTGGGGTTAGTTATATGGCCAAAACCTCATAATCTTAGAGCAAGCACTAAAAATTAATAAAGGTTGATCTTTAGACTGGATAAGTTTTTTTATTTAATTTGGTGGGAGTTTTAAAATTTTTTACTTAAAGTAGTTTTGAAAGAAAAAACATTTAATTTATATAAGGAAATTTTAAAGTGCGAGCAGCATGACACGAATTTGATTTAATTTGCAAGCTAGCAATTCAAACATGAAAGAGAGATGTGAAGTGTTTAGGACCTAGCGCGGGACCCATTTAGCAACACACAATGCCCAGGTGGAACTAGTCCACCAACACACCTATTGGGGTCCGACCCCACATGAAGATTTAAAGAGTCCTTAATGGCCTCCTGAACCCCCTCTACTCAAAAGTAATTGAACAGACAGTCCTGAAGTCCAAAGGGTTGATCGTACTTTCCCAAGACAGAAATGAGTAAAGTAGGTCAACATAAGAAATGTAATTTGGTCCTTGAGGCACATGAACACATTACCGATATATGAAGATAGTATTTTCCAGATTTAAATAGAAAGAGAAGCTCCTCCCCAGCGGAGTCGCCAGAAGCTATCGACACTATTTTTGTTTAGAGAGTTGCCCATAAGAAGCTGTCGGTCACAAGAATCGAAATCCGGTCCTCCACTTCAGAAGGACCTTTTAATTTACATATATATATTTAAGTTTAGAAAAAATATGAAATCAAACTAACCCTATATTTTTGTAGTTCAAATGAAAGAGCGTTGTACCTCAAACCCTATATCTATCCTAAAGGATAAACACGAGACTTGAGGATGAGGCTCGATCAAATAAACAAAGAGATATATGATATTTGTTTGTTCTGCAAAACCATTTTTATTTGCCGACAATTTCCCCTATTTAATATGAAGAGGGTTTATATTAAGCTGGGTTCGGACAAGCTTCCTATAAGGGCAAGCCCCTATAGTTAATTATATCCTAAATGACTGAAATCTCCTAAGAAAACTCTCAATAAAAATCAAAAAATATTATCTTCAAGGAGGTCAAAGGATAGGACTTTTCAACGATATTGGACAATGAGGTGTGAAAAGGGATTGACTCAAATTTGGAACATTTATTGTAGAATCCAAAGAAGGAAGAACTAGGGGATGTCATAGATCCAGAGGATAACCTCGGTGACTTCCTGATCTAACCTCTAGTTTGGCTTCAGTTTTGAGGATAATTATTTAAGTGTTTCATCCTGCAAATTTTATTTGTTAAGGCTTACATTTGTGTGAAACGATCACACAAATAGCCTGAAAGATGTGAGAGTTTAAGTCGTGATGAATGACAACCTCGAAATCATAAGATGAGTTAGAGCTTATATTGCACAGCAGAGCTATACAAAGGCCTAAAGATGAGTTGAGGATTTATGTTGCACTAGGCAAACAACCTCAAAATACTATGGCTTGTTTGTTTATTTCTAAAGAAGGAAACTGGTTTAGCTGGAGAAGACGGGTTTTGTTGTTGAAGATGGCCATGCTGCCCACCATGCTAGCTCCAAGCTCCTTATCGTGACGAGTTTAAGTTTTCTAGGGTGTCAAGTTATGATGTCAAATTACATGGCCCTATGGTTGTAGTTCTTCAAATTTTATGGGGGATGTTAAAGTTGATTAGAGAAACACCAGTTAGGATCTCATTGTTCCCCCGTTCTGGCACCACTATTTTCTTTTAGATTCACTTAGTCCAAATGAATTTACTAAACTCAACTTAATGAGTTCCATAATTTCATTTAGACCTTGGGAAGCCTCGTTACACTTAGTCCAAATGAATTTACTAAACTCAACTTAATGAGTTCCATAATTTCATTTAGACCGACTTTAGTCCAAATGAATTTACTAAACTCAACTTAATGAGTTCCATAATTTCATTTAGACCATAGCTTAGTCCAAATGAACTTACTAAACTCAACTTAATGAGTTCCATAATTTCATTTAGATCGTGGGAAAAGACACCGGTCAAGATCCCACGGTTTCATCGTCCCGGCACCACTATTTTCTATTGGAATCACTATGTTCCAAAATGAATTTACTAAACTCAACTTAATGAGTTCCATAATTTCATTTAGACCGTGGGAAGACTCATACTAAACTCAACTTAATGAGTTCCATAATTTCATTTAGACCATGGGAAACCTCGTTAGCAATCATAGGTTACCTCGTCTGAGGGATTTCCGATCATTCGATAGAGACGTCTTAATTTAGTTACAATTATGTTTTTTTGTGATATTTGTGATTAAATTTTGAGTTGTTTTATATTTTGAATGTTGTGGCAGTGAATTTTGTCTTAGTTGATTTTAGTTTTAGTTTTGCTTTTTATTTTGTGGCTATCCTGACAGTTTTGGTTTTCATGCAGGGTGACAATGTTGTTTAACATGCAAATTTGTATTTGGTTCATACATGCAGATAAGCAAACACAGTGTAGAAAAGCTCAAGAAAAGACAATGATGTAAACTATAATAAAAGCGTACATGGCGAGTCTTCTCGTTCTACCAGATGAAACTTAAAAATGCATGTGAGGGCATTTTATATAAAGTGGAAAAGCAAGGTTTTAATGACCTAACTAACCTTAGGTCATATGTTGGTGGGTCCCCATTATTTTGATTAAGGATGATTTTTTGTCAAGCAAAACATATTAAGTTTAGTAGACCTCCAAGGTATCCAATAGATCTGGAGGAAGAAGCAGGTCAATGCTTCCCTCTCACAGCCTGGTGGAAAGTTCGGAGCTCATTTAAACTTATTATGTTGCTTAATAATACATCCTATAAATACCTTTAATGCTCAGGGAACATCGATGTTTCAATTATCCCTAAGAGTAGGGTAGTTATCATTTGTGATTTAATTTGTAAATTATGTGGGTGAAAACCCTTAAAGAGGCAAGTTAATGTTATCAAAGATATTTAGCCAATTTTAATTTGGGCTTGTAGTGTTCCGAAGGTGTTTAGTTTTAGTTATGTCCACTTTTTCTAATCCATATTTAATCATATTTGATTTAGCTTAGGTCAATACTAAGCCCTTAAGATTTTGGTGGATGTCTTAGTTATTTTTTGAAAGACTTGGCCCACAATAGTTTAGGTCACTACTATTTAATTATATTTTTACTGGAGGTAAACTTATATCAGAGAACCATTTGGACCAAATTTCATGATTTATTGAGTCTTTTCTGAATTATTAGAATTATTTTATGTTCTCGAGCATTTATTAATTATAAAATATTTTAAGAATTAAAAATTAAGTTTTTTGTTTTTGAAAAATCTCCCTGATGTCAGAGAACCTAGAGAAGCAAATTTTACAATTTTCTGATTTTTCTTTAAATTTTTAGAATTATTTTAGTGAAAACCCATTTTTAGCCTTTTAAGAATTATTTTGAGCTTTAAAATTCAATATCTTCACTTAGAAAATGAGGAAAAATATTCCAATTATTCCTAAGTACTTAGAAAATAATTTATAACATTTTCATAAATTTTATTACTTTTGTGATTTATATCATTTTTTAATTATTTGAATAATAGAAACACGCTAAAAATGAAGTTTTTATTTTAAACACCATTTTATTTTTAGAAAATTATTCTAATCATAGAGAACTCCCAAAACTAGTTTTCAGAATTTTTTGAGTTATATTTTGATCATTAAAAATTATTTCAGTGTCAAAAATGTCATTTAACTTAGAAAATCAATTTGCGTTATCAAATGAGTTCAAAATATTTTAAAATTTTTATGGGGAGTTCTCTGAGTCTTAAACAACAGTGGAGATTAAAAATTAAGTCATTTTGATGTTTGTATTTTCTAAAATTAATTATCTTTGTATTTTAGGGTTTGTGAAGATTAGGTGCATTTTGAATGAGTTGGCTAATGAAAATTTTTTCAAATAGTTCTCTAGTTACAGTAGACCTACCAAAATTTTCATGGATTTTTCTAAGCAATATGCTAATTATTATGATTAATTTATGTAAATAATAGACATAATCTTGAAAAATATGGATCTCTGTCTAGAGGTCTCCCCTGACTTCAGAAAAATCAGGAA
Organism: Phalaenopsis hybrid cultivar; assembly: GCA_002079205.1. NCBI lineage: Eukaryota > Viridiplantae > Streptophyta > Magnoliopsida > Asparagales > Orchidaceae > Phalaenopsis > Phalaenopsis hybrid cultivar. Next base: position 10,520 of record JXCR01137576.1, on the reverse strand, counting down.
ATGTTCCCCTTATCAAAGGCCACAACATGTCAAAGTTGCAAGCCATGGTGAAATTTTTACATGCATGGAGAATTAAAAGACTGCTAACCCTATTTTATTTATTAAAAATGAAATACACATCAAATGGACTTCAAATTATTTCCACATTGTTTTCCTTTGTTCATTGAGCAACAGGGTATTTTTATTTTATTTTTGTGATTTTTCAACACCAAGATATGGATTTTCAAAATTTAAGGACATTTTCTAATTTGTTTAATTCCATATTTATCTACTTAAACATGTGGCGCCATGTCAACCTACGGCGACTCCAAAGCTCCACACGGTGCACTCCTATTTGACATCGTCATCCACCTCAGCGGTGACTAGGCCCGCGGTTCATGTAAGGGAGCGTTGTCCGGCTTGATCTCATCCGTTGATGAAATAAAAGCGCGATCAGACGACTCTCTATCATTGTCCCCAATGGCCTAGCTTGAGAACCGTCCATTTTCACGGCTTGATATCTCCCTCATTTCACAACCAAATTGAATGATTTTTTTTTTAAATGCTCGTCTAGACTAGAGGAACATATCTATACGGTTAAGATGCTATGAAATTAAGCCTAATCAAATGGAGAATCAAAATAGCCTTGGGAAGAGAGGGAGTTCAATACCTTTGCTCTAAGAAGGGAAGCTTCAATTAGAAGTGCTCGACACATTCTTTGAGGTCCAAGGAGGCTAAGGATTGAGCCTCTTGCTGTGGTGTAAGGTTTAGGTATGACTTCAACCAAGCTCAATTTCAGGTGTTGGTTTAAGTCTATGTTAGAAGCTTTGTGGAAGGGGGATTTGATGGGGCTTCTTCTTCATCCATTGTGGTGAAGGTGTGGTGAGTTTAATTTTATTTTGGTGGATTGTGGAGGTATATTGAGCTCTATCCTAGTTTTTAGCAGAAGTTTGAGCTCAAAATTGAGCTTCCACGGTGGGAATCAGTGAGGGAAAATGATTGGCTTGAGTTGAGGAAGTCTCAAAGAGTCTCTGTGAGGAATTTGGAGGGCTCTCTCTGAGAAAATTTCAGCACTACCTCCATGGCCATGGAGGTGAGCTTTTCATAAAAATTGGTTTAGGCTGGCTGTCAGGGCCAATGTTTAGGTGCAAGGTGATGCTTAGGTGGAGGGCAGAGGGGCTCTTAAATTTAAATTGGGTGAGCTAGCCTCTAGGTTTGAAATGGGTGAAGTTTAAGAGGGGTGGCTCTCAGTTTTTGCTTCTCCAGTGACCAGACAGGTTGGCCTTGGCAGGGGCAGGTGGCTAGGAGTTCAGGAACCTCAGGGGAATCTGTCAAAGCAATTAACTTAAATTGGTGGGAGGCTTTGGCAATGATATCTTTGGTTTGGAAAATTAAGGCAATAAATCCCTTAATTTGGGGGACCCTTGGTCCATATCTCATTTAGCTTGGGTTAGGTGGTCTTGGCTTAGTTCTAGGGGTCCTAGGATTGGCTGTGGTGCAGTTAATTTGGTCATGTTGAGTTTAATTTGGTCCAATTTTGTCATGGGTCCATTTAAGTTCACATGGTCAAGGGTTGGGTTTGGGCTAGGCTAGCCATGATTTTAAGCCAAATATAATGGTGCATTTGATGTAGATGATTGTCAAAAACATTTTTGGTGAAGGGTTGAAGTGATTTTGAGCTCAATTGGAGGGTCAATTTGAAGGATTTTGGAGATTTGGTCATTTTGGGCATGTTGGGTTAGACTTGGGACCATATTGGGTTATCCTTGTGATAATTCCAAATTAATTGTTTAAAATTGTCAATAGGAACATCATAAAGAGTTTTCAACATAAATTGGGTGCTAATTTTGGGGTTAAGGCAATCAATTTGTGAAATTTGCAAGCATAGCCAATTTTGGACAAAATTTGGGGCTTTTTGACTTGAGTCAAAATTATATGAAATTGAGGCTTCACTAAGGCCAAATTAAGGTCAAGTTTGATGTATGGGAATGTTATGAAAAGTTTTCAACATAAATTATGGCAAATTCAGTGTGCCATGAGTTTACTTGGGTGAGGTTAGGTCTTGTGGCCAAAATTGGGGCTTTTGATTTGGATCAAAGTTGGGCTCAAAGCATGGGTCAATTAAGTTTGGATTTGGTTTATATTGTTCATATAAAAGGTTAATTTGAGTTTATGATTGAAATTAGGGGAAATGAGGACAATTTGATGGACAATTGAAGTGGATTTGGGGAGATTGGGTTCATTAAAGGCATTTTGGGGGTTTTTGACAAAGATGGTCAAAATGGCCAAATTGGGTCATGTGTTAGTTGATAAAAGAGAAATTAGGAATATTTGGAATATTTTGGGAATATTTGAGATTCTTTGTAATTTTTAGAATTTTAGGCTAAGGGGGGCATTTTGGTAATTTGTAAATTTTTTGTGATTTTGGGTAATTTGAGTGTTTTCAAAAGGTTTGAAATGATTTTTGAACAAATTTGGGTATTTTGGGTAAATTTGGGAATTTTGGCCAAATTTAAGGTTTCAAGGGTACTAAGGTAATTTGGGGGAGTTTAGGGGCAAAAGGCTAAGTTGGGCATTTTGGTAGAGTTGGGGTGCCAACCACCATAAATAAGCTATGGACCAATGGAAACTCCATTTTATGTCCTCTATGTACTGGTTTTAGCTAAACCTTAACCTAGGGCCAGTGGGTTTAAGGGGTCATCTACATGAATCTCCCAAAGGATCAAGGGATCAACGGCAAGAAATCTTGGGTTTGTATTTGTGAGTGATTGTGGGCGAGTGTAGTGAGTGTCTTAGCTTTAGATCATCACACAAGGTCAATCCTAAGGTCCAACGTCCTATAGGAACTCTCCTTGAGCTCCCTCATAATGGCCCCACCTACTATGTGCTAGAGGTTAGGACTTATATGTAGAGCTTCAAGTTGAGTAAAGAGGAGTTTAGGATTTCTAATGGTGAGGGTTCTTTTTCTAGTTTTTTAGGAATATTCAACCGGAAAATCCTATGGCTAGACCCAAGGCTACTAAAGAGGAAAAACTAGACCTCAACCAAAAGTGATGTCAACAGAACAATGTCATTTGGATTATATAATGCACCTGTAAATTTTTAAAAAAGTATGATGTCAATTTTTTTATTTAATTCAAAAAGGAATTGAAGTTTTTATGCACAAATTTTTAATTTTGGAACCTCTTTTAATTCATATTTGGATTATTTAAAAAAGGTTCTAAAATGCTGTGAAGAAACAAACCTTATTCTCAATTGGGAAAAGTCTAAATTTATGGTTGCAGGAAGAATTACATTAGGACATAAGATTTTTGAGAAAAAGATGGAAGTAGATCCAACAAAAATTCAAGTTATTGTTAAATTACCACCTCCTACTAGCATAAGAGGAGTAAGAAATTTTTTAGGACACGTGGCATAACATAATTTGAATACTTCCACAACTGAATTCCTATACTTGTAACTGATTAAATATAAAGAAAAAGATATTTTATTTATATTGCCTTCATCTTAAGAATATCAAGTTAAATTTAGTTTTTTGTTTACTTTATTTTAAAAAATAAAAAATTACCAAAAAGAATAAAACTTTCATTTGTGTATAACATCTATAGTTTGAGTAAGAATATTTCTCAAAGCAGAATTTGTTATCTAATTTCTTCTAACTTATTTAAAGATTGAAATTTCTTTGAAGTCAAGTTTTTGGTGTCATTGCAAAGTAAGAAATATAAGTAAGGAAAAATTAAGAATTTAACTGCATACATCGTAGTTCTGTCATATAAGATCGGGATTAAGCTTTTGAAGTTGTTACCGGAGAGAATAAAAATTGTGAAGGAATATTTTAGAAAGAAAATTTCTATTTTAAAAAGTCTTATTTTAACTTTTAGATTTATTATAGACATATCATATTCTTGTATTTCTATAATTTCTTGTTTGTGTGTGTTGACCTCACTTTTGGTTGAGGTCTAGAAACTTTTTTAGCCTAGGTCTAACCATAGGACTTTCCTATTGACTAGTCTTAGAAAACTAGAAAAGGTACCTTCACCATTAGAAACTCAAAACTCTTCTCTTTACTCAACTTGAAATTCCACATATTCGTCCTAACCTCTAGCATTTAGTACGTAAGGTCATTATGAAGGAGCTTAAGAAGAGTTCCTATACGGTTACTTGNTAAAAGAGGTCTCAGCGTCGGTGATATGGAACTTGGCGGTTGTTACTAGTTCCCCAACTTTCATAAGCAATGCAATTGATCTAAGGGCTCTCTCTCACTTTGGTTGAATCCTTTTAACATCATTTTATCAGTCATATGCTCCGGAGCCTCAATGCCCAAATAGGCGTAGACTCATTAAGTTAAGTGATGCTCCATGATCTACCAAAACACTGAACAACACAAATTTGCTGATGTTAGCGGAGATATAGAGTGGTCGGTTATGCTCAGCGATACCAAATAGCAAGTCTTCATCGTTAAAGGCTAACCCAAGCTATTCTTTTAACGAGCAAACTTCTTTAAGGATATGCTATCTAACTGAG
>JXCR01137575.1:149879-178228 GCA_002079205.1 Phalaenopsis hybrid cultivar | reverse complement strand
TATATATATATATATATATATATATATATACATGTATTATATATATTGCATGTTGCATGTTGCATGTTGCATCACTTATTTTTGTGTAGTATGTCCAAAATATCACATGCTTTCAAATAAGATATATGTTTATTAGCACATAAACCAACATAAGGCGATAAAGTAACTAATCTTGTATGAACCTTATATGCAAAGAAAATGTGATTAAAATCTTTTCCAAAGCCAACTAAACTGATTAGTGACAATATATTTAACTATTTATATAAGATCAATAAGATTCTAATGAAAATGCTTCTTTAAGCTATCAATGATTTGTTTCATTCTAGGTCAAGAACCATTTAACTTAGATATTATTTTTTTTCATTCTCTTTTTTATAATATAAAAACATTGAAATTTGATTCATCATTAAAAAAATTAGTTAGCATGTAACTTTATTATTGTTAGAACATTGGTTCTAAATTAATTAAAATTATAATAAAATCATACTCAAATCATGTTCAAAGATGGTTTGAACCATATATGAATTTTTCAAATTAGGTTAAATTATTTGTTTTTAATAATGTTCAAATATGATTTAAACCATGATTAAATGACATAGTTTAAAAAAAGTTCAAATAAATGAATAATGAGCTTAGTTGGGATGATCCCTTTGTAGTATATATTATCTATATAGATGACTCTTGCTTTTTTGTTTATAAGACTGGTGCTCTCGTAATTTCTTATATTAATGAGTGATATCTTAAGAAATATTATGTTAATAAATTTTCATTGTTGTCATGACAAATGAGCCTTATAGCCCCAATTCTTTATGTTCTAGTATACATTGACATGTATTTTGATATACTTTGGTTATATATTTTAATGAAATCTCAAATATTTTCTTGAAATTTACAATTTTCTACATTATGAAAGTTAATACGTTAACCCCAATTTGACCCATAGGTTGGAGTTCAAATCATTTAAATTTTAAATATTCTTGGTTCAATCACATTTGATGGTTAAATCAAAACTTTTAGGCTCTTCAATAAATTCCCTCTTTAAGAGATATGTAAAAAGCTAATTCCATCATCCCAATGGAAATAGGTTTTACTTTATGTGATTATTTCTAAGCATAATTTATCAATTTCTCCTGCATATCCTTTTGTTAATATAGTTCTTTTTTAAAGATATGAGAAGATAATTCTATAGGCTTTTCTAATAATATATAGCCCTTGTTTGACGTTATCATGCAGTTCTTTGGTTTAATCTGTCATGGATTTGAAAATTACTAATAATTTTCTTTTTAAAAGATATTTGAGAATATTATTCTATCTACTATCTCAGCAATTTTTTTTATTAATGAAAACTAATTTTGAAGAGATTTTTTAAAGCTAAAGTTTGTTGTTTTAATTGAAGAAATCCTTACATTTATAGCCAATATTTGTAACATATATGAAGCTTGCCTTAAAATTGACTTCTCTCAGTTACTAGTTGACATTAGAGATCAAGTTTAGTTTTAATTTTAAAATTCATCAATAATTAATTTGATACCACCTCGTTTAGTATTATAACTAACTCTAAATTATCAAAGCCTGCAAAATGTTATTTTGATTGATTCCTAATCTTGTTGTATCTCTCATGATGAGAAACTTATTGGTTTTCTTTTAAGCTGGTGTCTCTATATTTTAAGTTTAACTTGTAGCAAGATTGTGTTAATGGTTCTCATACGCTTGTACATAAATTAGAAAATATTTTACTTTTCTTATCCCTTGTGATAAGATGTGCTTAGTTACATATGTGCGTGTAAAAACATAATCGAGAATTGTTTGGTTACCTTAACATTTTTAAGAAAAAAATTATATCTTAGTTCTTCATACGCTCTTGAAAATAGAGTTAAGTAATGATTCAGTTTCTTTGACTCTTAAAAATAATTCTTAGTTTTATTTATGCTCTTAGACATATGAATAAAAAACTATAAAAGTTGACGTAATATGATCCCGACTTTCTATACAGAAGTAAAATGCGATGTATGTGGTTATAACTTAATTTCCTTAATAGTTATTCTTAATTTGCAACAAAGCCAAAAACTTGATAGAAAGCAAAAGCTAGGTAAGTTTTCCACTAAGAAAACAATTATAATATTTAAATATGTGATACTACACAAGTATACGTATCCTTATCAATTAATATAAGATTTTTTTATTAAGCCCTGAATATCAAACCCACAGGGAAAATAATAATATGCACTTAGAAAACTAGAAAGTTTAGATGACAAAAATCTACTTCGCAAAATATTATTACTTAAACTTAAGATGTTATAATAGGAATGAAAATTCAATTGTTTTTTGTAATTTTTGGATTTATGAAAATAAAGTTAGCAACTAATTAACCTAACTAAATATTTGTAAGATGAAGACAATATAAGTAAAATATCTTTTTCCTTATCATGAATCAGAAATAAGTATAAGAATTCTATTGTGGAAGTCTACTAAATGTGTTGTGTCAATAATATTCTTTACTCTTACTAGAGATGTTATAAAAAACATTGGTTAGTTTATAGTTTGAATAGTTTTGAAGACCGATTAGGTAGGGAAGATACTAGCTCTCACTCTAGAGTTCCCTCTTCTCCCTCCGTCTGGGGGCTAACATCTTGTATCAAAACCTAAAACTATAAATCAAATTGGGGACTTTAGTCTGTCACTCTAAAGTTCACTAATTCTACACCCTTGAAAAGTTTATTTCCCTATTTATTTGCTCTCAAACCCATGAACTACATTCTCGTTCATGAAATCAATATGTGATTCTAACCATTTATTGACTGAGAAAATACATTCTCGGATCTTACATGTTCTCACAACATGTATTAATATTTTAATTGACCAAATCAAGAAGTAAATAAAGTGCAAGATTTCAAATTATCACAACTTCTTCCAACATTGAAGTTTAATACTTCACAGAATTTTCTTTAAGTACTTAACTACTTATCATTTTAAGGGAAAAAAATAAAAAAAACTACTCAGAATCCATGGAGAAAACCCAACCACACATGAGTTAAAAAGTAAAAATCATGAACACAAATAAGAAATTTAAATTAAAACTAAGTGTAGTCACAAAGATAAACACTTATCTCAATTCCTCTCCACCAAATGACTTGAAGTTCCTTTGAACTCTCTTCCTTCACTCACAATACAAACTAACACTCAAAATAAAAAGATAGTGGCCGGTGGCGGCGACGGCGATGGGCGGCGGTTACTTGGATGAATGGTGGCTCTAATGACTGATGGTTGGTCTCTTCTCTTGATGATCCATGTCTTCTTTAATAAAAAATCAAAAGGTGTCTTGGTGTCTCTTCAAAATGTGTCTTCATTCAATGAATCTTCTAGAAGTTCCTCCTTTCAAAAGCCAATTGAATGAATTTTCGTGTCAATGGGATATTTTCCACGTTTTTACCAAGGTCGCTTCAAATACCTCTTAAAATTTTTTTCTAAATCCAATGAATCATCAAATAACTACTTTTGACACTTAAGTGCGGGGTACCTGACGCTTAGGCGCTCCAGTTCAATTTTGTACCTTCTTCATTTTTAGCTCCAAATTTGACAATTTTTCACTCAGTTTAGCATTTTTCATCCATTTGATTGTACCTGAAATAAAAACACACAAATACCTTTAATTAAAATGCAATGTCTCAAAAATAGCATAAAATGTGTATAAAAATACTATATATTTTAGGTGTATCAAAATCCCCCAAGCTCAAAATGTTACTAGTCCTCAAGTCACCCTTCAATCTTCAAAAACTAAATAATTAGATGATGTATATGAGTTTCTTTAGGAGTTACTAAAATTTTGATGTAAAAATATAGTGGTTCAATTTAGAAAAAATATTAGTAAATGAGACCAACTTAGAGTTTAGAAATTTTTAATGTTAAGAAATATAAAAATATGAGTTTCTATCTAATTCAAAAATATTGTAGATTCTCCAAATATAGAGTTTAGACATTTTATCTTCTTCACTTAAAAATTTTTCTTAAGCATAATTTTACTTCCCATATTATATCCTTAAACTTAAGAGTTTCTCAAGTGTTATACTTTAAAAAGATGTGATGTGAAACCAATTTTTTATTAGATACTAATCCTCAAGTTTCTCCTACATTTTTCAAAAAAATATTAGTAAATGAGATCAACTTAGAGTTTAGAAATTTTTAATGTTAAGAAATATAAAAATATGAGTTTCTATCTAATTCAAAAATATTGTAGATTCTTCAAATATAGAGTTTAGACATTTTATCTTCATCACTTAAAAACTTTTCTTAAGCATAATTTTACTTCTGATATTATATCCTTAAACTTAAGAGTTTCTTAAGTCTTATACTTTAAAAAGATATAATGTGGAACTAGTTTTTGATTAGACACTAATACTCAAGATTCTCCTACCATTTTCAATTTTTCTTTTCTTTTTCTTTTTATTTTTTTTTCTTTTTTTTTCTTTTTCTCTTTTTCTTTTTTTCTTTTTCAGACAAGGATTACTATATCTAGATATGCTTTTAATGATTTTGAATCTCACTCTTCCTTTCCTAAAGCAAAGAGTTGATATTTTTTTTGACTTAAAAACATAATAATAGTTTTGAAAATTAGTTTCAATAAAAGAAATTTAAGTTTTTGAAAATAAAAGTCTAAATATTCTAATTTTTTTTAAAAATACAATTTTTCCCACTAAAGATAATTACAATATACTTAGCATTTTCCACACTAAAAAATTTTTAACTTAAATTTTTTTCTTCATTACTATAAATTTTAAATAAATTCTCTTACTCATTTCTATGTTCAAAATTTTACTTCTCTAATATAACTTCATATACATGATCATTTTCTTCAAATCAAAATCAAATTTATTTGAAATATATTTGAGAACAAATAAATTTTTAAGCTCTTTAGAAAATTTTTTTTCACCCCCCCCCCAAACTTGAATTTTTAATAAAATTAAAACATTTTGGCATCATATATAAATATTGGTAGGAATGAAAATTTAAAATAACATGCTAACAGGAATTTTTACATCTTAAATATGCAAGTACAAAAATCAATAACACGAGTAAAAATTAAATTGATCAAATTTTAATTTACTTAACTTATAGAGATTCATTGGACTTCTATGCAGTGGAGTATAATATAAAAGCAAACAAACACACTAATAAACATACATGACTGCAACTTAAGAAAAAAATATCTGGTAGTGAATTGAAAATTTTAAACATGTAGCTTTTAAGTAAAAAAAGTTAGCTATATTTTAAACCTTCCTAAGCTCCAGAATTAAGTTCAACACAACTAACTAACTACAATAAATAACACAATTAACACAATTACTACCACACATACATAATAATTACTAAAAAAACACAAATACATCACAGTAGTGTCTATTAAACAAAACACAACAAAAACTGACAATCTCAACAATAACAACTGAAAACAAAACAAAAAGTACAGAACAACTGCACTATTAACAGTTCACAACAACAAACTAACTAAAAATCAAACAAACCTATAGATACAAGCTAATCATCCTCATCCTCTACAACACTATTGTCACTACGCCAAGTAGTTGCAGGCTCATATGGTGGATATCTAGGTTACTGAGGAAATACAACATCCTGGTTACCTCTCATGAGGTTTTCCATAGCTAAGTTAAATTCACCCTGATAATCACTATGTCTCTTCATATATCGATCCATATGCTCAGCAAAATGTTCTAAATTTAATACCTTATCCACAGTGTGGTTGACATTGTCCAAAATCCTCTGCAATAGCTGTGACTGAGAATCAGATCTAGAAGTCTGACCTCGAGATGTAGAAGCATGTGAAGTAGAAGCTAGTGATGTCGATGCAGCAGAGCTACTAGAAAATCCTCCTCTCCAGCCAAAAATGGAATGATGTGAATAAGATTTCACATTCACACTGGTAATGGGCTTAAGAGCTTGTAAGATCTCCTCTCAATTGTCAAATCTAACTCCAATCTGCTCACATAAGGAAAAGATCAAGGATGCAAATCCCAAACCTGAAGTAGTAGCAGCGACGACAGAACTGGTAATAACTCCATGAATCAATGCTCCAATGTTGATGGCTTGAGTTGCTGGATGCAATAGTTCAAAGTTACTCGATCACATGTCACTTCACTAAGATGATTTGTAGGTAGCAAACGAGCATAAATAAAATAGTGTCATGCCTTTGTAGCGATATCCAACGTTGGAGTAGAAAAGTTAACTCTTCTTTCATTTGTAATCTTCCAAAGCCCTCTTTCATCAGTCAAAGATGAAATAATCTCGTCTAGCTCCTCTTTAGTAAGACTATAATTTGAATAAAAACACAAAGTGCTCGGGGCAATTGATAAAATTGATTTATTACCTCTGGTCAAAAAGTCGCTACTTTCCCCCTCACCATGAATCCTTCTTCAACTTCAGGGAGATTCGCATAGAACTTCCGCACAATAGAAATCACTGCTATGACAGAAAAATAACAGAACCACTCTCACTGGCGGCGAACAATCAAATCTTTATTAGCTCCTCCCGGACTCTTAAAACACATCTTATGAATCAACTTTCTCGATTGCATTTGATCACTGTATCGATCCTGAGCTCTCGAACTGACAAATTTGCTTGAATTGAATTGACCATTTTCTTTGCTCCTCTTCATTATTGATGTCATTTCTAAAAAAAATGTATAAAATTCAAAATAAATTCCAAATTCAACTCTAAATCACTAAACTTAACTCCTTAAAGCTTAAACTAATAAAGCTCTGTATTTTCCATAGCTTTTTTCTCAATTTTTCACCATGAACAGTGATTTTCGGGTAGCTCATAAATGTTATCAAAATACATGGCAAAAATAAAAAAAATTACATATAAGTGAAGCTCTTACCTTAAAGATATCAAATCTAACAATTTTTGCTTCAAATCTCCAAGAAATCTTCAAATATGGTGAGCCCTAGCTTAGAAATCACAAATGACCAGAGGAAGAAGATGAAATCGAGGTTCAGTAATGGTGTTTTTGGACTGAATCGTCACTTAAAACTGTTCGTGAACCAACGCTTAAGCATGAATGGTTCGGCGCTTAGGCAATTGTCTCTCGGTTTAGGCAGCGCTTAAGCGCAGGGTCTTGGTGCTTAGGCTGACATAAATTCTCAATCTATATAGTCTAGTGCACAAATTTTGATTTTTTTTTTAATTTAAGTGAAATGCACTCCTAGCCTAAGTCAACCAACCCTACATGGTCTCATAACTCTTTAATAACAATTTTCTTCCCTTTCAACTCTCCTCTTACTCAAGATTCAACAATCTTAACTAATTCAATTCAACACAAAATAACATGTAATTTCACACAAACAAACATTTATATTAATTCACGAACGATTATAAACTTTTTTAATACATAAATTCTCAATCCAAATAGTCTCGGATGAGAAAATTCCTAACCCAAACACTAGACAATTATCACATTGATAACATACTAAACACTCTTAACGTTAGAAACAAACACTAAACCATGAAGTTAATTTCATTCTCCACTCGGTGGTACAAATCCTGTCCTATCATTAGTCTCTCCTTCAGGTATATAAATCTGAAAGAACGGACAATGATTAATAACTCTGGTGGAATCTTCTTCAATCCATTTGTTCTTCAAATACATAACATTGTTCGCTTCTTGTATAAAATTGGTATGGCTAAACTGCATTTTTAGTTGTCATCCCATATGATCCAGATGTGTGTTAACTTCCATCACTTTTGCTTCAATTGAAGCCACATCGGCCTCAATTTTAGTGATTTTCTCTGTTATCCCTTCGATACTAACAACAAGGAAACTGTTGTATAACTCTTGCGCACTCTGACTAATAAACTTCTTTCTCATTGCCTCCTCTCTTTTCTTCAAATTACTATCTCAAGATGACATTTTTTCCAAAACTCTCACTTTTTCACTTAGGATTTAGGGTTAAATGGAAGTGTGGTGAGACTTCTCCTCATACCCTCCTATTTATAGCCTCTAAACTCTTTCTAAAACTCCTAGGCAAGTCTTAAAAATGTCTCCCACGTTAGAGCTAACCAAATCTCAGTTAAAAATTCTAAAAATCAAAATTCCCACATGTTTTTAACAATCACGCTTAAGCGTCGGATATTGGCGCTTAAGCGCCAGTGCTCAATTTAGCACAGGTCAACTTAACGCCCAAATACACGTTCTAACATATCTAAGTCATCTTTTAAGGTCTTAAAATAATCACTAAATAATTATATATTCAATATACTACCAGATTATTTTAAATCACAGATAACAACATCACAATAAAAACAAACACTCTGATAACTATAAGTTGCCTCCCACAAAGCGTTTGGTTTAATGTCGTTAACCCGGCGTAACCAGTGTTTATTCTGGTTAACCCAACATCATAAAACCATTTAATTTAAGTTGGTCACCTAAAAAATAGGATTTCAGTCTGTGACCATTCACTTTGAACATTTTAACAGTTTTAGGATCTTCGATATCTACAGCTCCGTATGGATAAACTTTCATCACAACAAATGGGTCTATCCACCTGGACTTAAATTTGCCTCGAAATAATCTTAACATTGCATTATAAAGCAAAACTTGTTGCCCTGACTGAAAATTTTTAGTAAGAATCTTCTGATCATGCCAGATCTTCATCTTTTCTTTGTAAATCTTAGCACTGTCATAAGATTCATTCCTGATCTCTTCAAGCTCATTCAATTACAATAATCTTTTCTCACCAGCATCCTTCAAATTGTAATTAAATTCTTTTATAGCCCAATATACTTTATGCTCAAGTTCAACTGGTAAGTGACATGTTTTCTCAAATATTAGTCTGTATGGGGACATTCCTATAAGAGTTTTATATGCAGTCCTATAAGCCTACAAAGCATAGTCAAGTTTGACTAACCAATCCATTTTGGTTGGATTCACAGATTTTTCCAATATTTTTTTAATTTCACGATTGGATAATCCAACCAAACCACTTGTGTGAGGATAATAAGCAGTAATAATTTTATGGTTAATATGATATTTCCTTAATAACTTCTCTGTTAACGCATTTCTGAAATGACTTCCCCCGTGAGTTATGATTACTCTCGGCATCACAAATCTACAAAATATGTTCGCACTTAAAAACTTTGCAACATTTTGAGCATCACATCGAGGTAAAGCAACATCTTTTATATATTTGGATATATAGTCTACTGCTAACAATATATATAAATTTTCAAAAGATGGTATAAATGGTCCCATAAAATCTAATCCCCAAATATTAAATATCTCAACTTCTAAAACATAATTGAGGGGCATCTCATTTCTTCTAGAAATATTGCCTACTCGTTGACTTTGATCACAAGTTTTGATATAAACGTTAATATCTCTAAAGATTGTATGTCAATAAAATCCAGATTGTAAAATTTTATATGTTATTTTATCAACACCAAAATGTCTTTCAAAATTAGAATTATGACATTTTTAGATAATTTCATAAGTTTATTCTAAAGGCACACATCTTCGAATAATTAGATCATTTCCTTGTTTATATAAAAATGGGTCATCCAAAAATAAGTCTTAGCTTCATATAAAAATTTCCTCTTTTGTTGGTATGTCATTCCATAGGGTATAATATCACTAACAATGAAGTTCACAATGTCTGCATACCATGAGACACACCACTCATTAACATTGAACAATTTTTCATCTGAAAAATGTTAATCAATTTCCTTTTCAAAATCGAGTACTATCTCTAATTCAAGCCTGAACATATGATCATCAATTTGATTCTCATATCTCTTTCTATCTACTATTTTGAAGTCAAATTCTTGCAAAAGAAGAACCAGTCTTATAAGTCTTGGTTTTGCATCCTTCTTTTTCATTAAATATTTAATAGTTGAATAATCTGTATGCACAATACATTTAATTCCAATTAAGTATGATCTAAATTTATCAAAGGCATATACTACTACTAATAATTCTTTCTCAGTTGTGGTATAATTAATTTGAGCTTCATTAAGAGTTCTATTAATATAGTAGATAACTTTATAAATGTTATCATGCTTTTGTCCTAAAACAACTTCAATAACATAATCACTTGCATCACACATCAATTCAAAAGTTTTCCTCAATCTGGTGAAACAATTATTGGTGCAATGATTAGTTTTTCTTTTAATAATTCAAAAGCTTTTAGGCACACTTTATCAAAATTAAAAATTGCATCTTTTTCAAGTAAATGACATAGAGGCTTAATAATTTTTGAAAAGTCTTTAATATATTGTCTGTTGAATCCAACATATCCTAAAAAACTATTAATTTCCTTCACACTTGTTGTGAGGTAAATTAGCGATCAATTAAATTTTTGCAGGGTCTACTTCTATACCATTTTCTGAAAATTTAATGTCTCAAAACTATTCCTCCTGCTAACATAAATTAGCATTTTTCCCAATTAATAACTAAATTGGTTTCTTCACAACGCTTAGGAACTTTTGATAAATGTTCTAAACATGATTCAAATGAAGTTCCAAACACTAAAAAACAATCCATAAAAACTTTAATCCCTTTTTTATTTAAATCACAAAAAATAGTCATCATACATCTTTGAAATGTAGCAGGTGCATTACATAAACCAAATGACATTCTTCTAAAAGCAAATGTACCGTAAGGACTGGTAAAAATAGTTTTTTTCTTGATCCTCAAGAGCTATTTGTATCTGGTGATAACCAGTATATCAATCCAGAAAACAAAAGTATTTATGCCCAACTAGTCTATCCAGCATTTGATCTAGAAAGGGTAGTATGCCCAGCTAGTCTATCCAGCATTTGATCTAGAAAGGGTAGTGGAAAATGATCTTTCCTAATGACGAGATTTAATTTTCTATAATCAATGCATATTCGTCATCATGTGACTCGTCTTGTTGGTACTAACTTGTTATGTTCATTTAAAGTCACAGTCACTGCCCCTTTCTTAGGAGCGCAGTGAATCGAACTAACCTATGCACTATCTGAAATATGATAAATAATTCTAGCATCTAACAACTTTAAAATTTCTTTCTTAACAACTTCTTTCATAATAGGATTCAATCTCCTTTAAGGATCAGCCCTAAGTTTGCAGTTCTCTTCCATAGAATTATATGCATACAAATTGAAGGGCTGATTCCTTTTATATCAGCAATTGTCCATCCAAAGGCTTTCTTGTAATTCTTTAATGTTTTCATCAAACTCTCTTATGCCAGAACTAACCAAGGTTTGACCCAACCCAAAGCTGACCCAAACATTAAACTTAACCTAAGTAAGATCCAACCTAAATGTGACGCAAATCCTAAACCTAACACAAGTTTGACCCAACCCAGACCTAACCTAAATCCTAAACATAACCAAGTCTGACCCAACCAACAACAAACCCAAACCCTAAACCTAATTCAGGTCTGGCCCAACACAGACCTGACCTTGAGGAAATTATAATAGGAAATGTAGAGGAATCACCTAAAAAGACCATACTTTAAATGCTCAGGAAGTAACTTCAACTCAAGCTCAAAAAGTTTTTCAATTGATGGACAAAAAGATTTATCTTTTTCTGTTGTGTCCAAAACTTCAAAAATTTTTTGAACATAATTTAAATCTTCCTTATATAAATATTCATATTGATCTAATTCCTCTTCTTGCTCGTGTTCCAACTCTTTCATTTCAGATTTTTTTTCATAAGTTGTTTTGAAATGACATTCACTTAAATAACTTATAACATCTATTCTATAACATTCATCATCTTTACCTTTTGCAGGGTATTTTATTGATTTGAAAATATTAAATGTAATTGTTTGATCATTGATGCATATTGTTATTTCTCCTTTCTACACATCTATCATTGCTCTTCTTGTGACTAGAAAAGGTCTTTCCAAAATGATAGGTATCTCCTTATCTTCCTCCATATATAACATAATGAAAATCAATAGGAAAGATAAATTGATCCACTTTCATTAGGACATCTTCTATAACTCCTTTAGGATAGAATATTGAACGATCTACTAACTGCGGAGTTACAGTAGTAGGGGTTATTTCTCATAATCCCAACCTTTTAAATATTGATAATGACATAAGGTTGATGTTTGCTCCTAAATCACATAAAGTTTTCCCACAAAATATGTCTCCTATTGCACATGAAATTGTAAAGTTACCAGGATCTTTAAGCTTTTTAGGAAATTTTTTCTGAATTATAACACTGCACTCCTCACTAAGCGCGACAGTCTCATTATCTTTGAACTTCTTTTTCCTATTAAGAATATCCTTCAAAAATTGACATTTGTTCTAGAGCTTCAGCAAATAGAATATTAATTGTAAGCTTCTTAAAAATTTCCATAAATTTTGAAAACTTTTGTTGTCGGAGCCTTTAAGAAAATGAAGGTGGTGGTTTTTCTAAATCAACTTTAAGTGGAGAAATAGGTCTCTCTAAACCTTTCGAAGCGTCCTCTTTTAATTCTTCAATCTATTCTCTCTCTACTTTAGTCTGTTTTTGAACTTTACCTTCCAATTCTCTTCCGCATCTAAGTTGAATAGTTTTTAGTTGCTTTTTGGTCTGGTTTTTGGATTTACTTCTGTATTACTAGGAAGTGTTCCTTGGGATCTATCACTTAATGAATTTGCTATTTGTCTTAACTGATTTTGTAATTGATTTCTCATTTGTAACACCACTTCTTCTATAAACAACTTCTTTTTCTTAAATTGTGGATTACTATTAAAACCTAGAGGATAAGTAGGTATATCATTATTAATCTCTTGGTTGTTCTAGCATCCTAATG
This sequence comes from Phalaenopsis hybrid cultivar, assembly GCA_002079205.1. NCBI lineage: Eukaryota > Viridiplantae > Streptophyta > Magnoliopsida > Asparagales > Orchidaceae > Phalaenopsis > Phalaenopsis hybrid cultivar. The sequence continues at coordinate 165,428 of JXCR01137575.1, read as the reverse complement.
GGCTTATTTGATTGTTCCCCCATTGCTGATTATGAATTACCACCCAAAGTATCATTCCGGTTAAAGTTGGGATGGTTCTTCCAACCTAGATTATAATAATTTGAATTTGGGTTATTCTACTTGTTATTTATGACATTCAAAGTCTCTAATGATGCTTGAGAATCTACCATTTAACCTAATGAATTCTTTTCAAAAATGGAAATTGATTGAGAAAAATTCATTCCAAATTGATCTAACTTCCTTGAAATTACAACAACGTGATTTGCTAACATGACAAAAGCATCAGTTTCATGAACCTTGGCTACTTTCATAAGATTTACCCTTTCAAAAGACCATTGAAAATTATTTGTAGTCAACTCTTCAATTAAAGCATAAGCGTCATTAAATTGTTTTGACATCAATGAACCACCAACAACGTCATTGATAATATATCTAAGAGAACTAGCTAATCCATTATAAGAAGTTTGAATTATTAACCAATCTGGTATAACATGGTGTGGACACTTTCTTAAGAATCTTTAAATCGTTCACATGCTTCATAAATAGATACTCCTTAAAGGCAAAAATGTGTGGTATCATTTCTAAGCTTCGCAGTTTTTTATGATGGAAAATATTTAGCAAGGAATTTCTAAGCTTCACAGTTTTAGATCCAGGTGATAACGAATGTAATCATATTTTAGTTTTATCCCTCAGTGAGAAAATAAATAATTTAAGTCTTATAGCATCATCTGATACACCATCATATTTAAATGTAACACACAATTCTAAAAAATTGGTAAGATATAAATTTGGATTTTCAGTTGGTGCCCCCCCACACTGATTATTTGATATCATTTGGATAATAAAAAGTTTAAGCTCAAATGAATTAGCCACTACAACAAATTTTTTGAATATTACAATAAAGTTCATTCAACGCAAGGATTACATAATCTCTTAAAGGTCTAAACTCTTCAACATTTTGATTATTTTGATTTATCATTTCTTAAAATTTTTCAGTAATTTTTAATTTTATAATTTTTTTAATAGTTCTTTCTAATTCAAAATCGTATGACACAAGTCCTGTGGAACCTGAACTATACATACATTACTATAAAACACATAAAATAAAAATAACTATAACAATAAAAATAAAAACTCACAAATAAGAATTTTATATAAAAACAACACTACAATATTCCTATAATAAATCTTAAAGTTTAAATAAGACTTTGTAAAAATAGAAATTTTTCTTTCTAAAAACTTTTTAAAATTTTTTTAATTTTTCTCGGCAACGACGGGAAAAACTTAATGTTGATTCTCTATATAGAAGTAAAATGCGATATATGTGATTATAACTTAATTTCTTTAATAGCTATTCTTAATTTATAATAAAGCCAAAAATTTGATCCAAAGCAAAAGCTAAGTAAGTTTTCCACTATGAAACAAATAGAAATACAATTATAATATTTAAATATGAGATACTACGCAAACATACATATCATTATCAAGTAATATAAGACTTTTTGACTAAGCCCCAAATATTGAACCCACAGGGAAAATAATAATATGCACTTAGAAAACTAGAAAGTTTAGATGACAAAAATCTACTTGGCAAAATATTCTTACGTAAACTTAAAGATGTTATAATAGGAATGAAAATTCAATTTTTTTTTTGTAATTTTTAGATTTATGACCCTAAGTTAATCAACTAATTAACTTAACTAAATATTTGTAAGATGAAGACAATATAAGTAAAATATATATATATTTTTTATCATGAATCAANGTAAGATATAAATTTGGATTTTCAGTTGGTGCTCCCCCAAACTGATTATTTGATATCATTTGGATAATAACGAGTTTAAGCTCAAATGAATTAGCCACTACAACGGATTTTTTGAATACTACAATAAAGTTCATCTACCGCAAGGATTGCATAATCTCTTAAAGGTTTAAACTCTTCAGCATTTTGATTATTTTGATTTGTCATTTTTTAAAATTTTTCAGTAATTTTTAATTTTATAATTTTTTTTATTAATTCTTTCTAATTCATAATCGTATGACATAAGTCCTATGAAACCTGAACTATACATACATTACTATAAAACACATAAAATAAAAATAACTATAACAATAAAAATAAAAACTCACAAATAAGAATTTTATATAAAAACAACACTACAATATTCCTATAATAAATCTTAAAGTTTAAATAAGACTTTGTAAAAATAGAAATTTTGCTTTCTAAAGACTTTTTGAAAATTTTGTAATTTTTCCCGGCAACGACGACAAAAACTTAATGTTGATTCTCTATATAGAAGTAAAAAGCGATATATGTGATTATAACTTAATTTCCTTAATAGCTATTCTTAATTTGTAATAAAGCCAAAAATTTGATCCAAAGCAAAAGCTAGGTAAGTTTTCCACTATGAAACAAATAGAAATACAATTATAATATTTAAATATGAGATACTACGCAAGTATACATATCATTATCAAGTAATATAAGACTTTTTGACTAAGCCCTGAATATCGAACCCATAGGGAAAATAATAATATGCACTTAGAAAACTAGAAAGTTTAGATGACAAAAATCTACTTGGCAAAATATTCTTAATTAAACTTAAAGATGTTATAATATGAATGAAAATTCATTTCTTTTTTCAATTTTTAGATTTATGAAAATAAAGTATGCAACTAATTAACTTAACTAAATATTTGTAAGATGAAGACAATATAAGTAAAATATCTTTTTTCTTTATCATGAATCAGTAATAAGTACAGAAATTCTATTCTGGAACTATGTTAAATGTGTTGTGCCAAAAAGTACCAATAATATTCTTTACCTTTACTATAAATATTATAAAGAACATTGGTTAATTTATAGTTTGAATAGACTTGAAGACCGATTAAATAGGGAAGATACTAGCTCTCACTCTAGAGTTTCAACCTGGGGGCTAACATCTCGTATCAAAACCTAAAACTATAAATCAAATTGGGGGTTTTAGCCTATTACTCTAAAGTCCACTAATTCTACACACTTGAAAAGTTTATTTCCCAGTTTATTTGCACTCAACTCCATGAACTACATTCTCATTCATGAAATCAATATATGATTCTAACCATTTGTTGAATGAGACAATATCATCCCAAATCTTACATGTTCTCACAAAAGATATTAACATATTAATTGATCAAATCAAGAAGTAAATGAAGTGCAAGGTTTTAAATAACCATAACCTCTTCCAACATTGAAGTATAATACTTCACACAACTTCCTTTAAATACTTAATTACTTATTATTTTAAGGAAAGAGATTAAAAAAACTACTAATAATACATGGAGAAAACACAACCGCACGTGAGTTTAAAAGTAGAAATCATGCACACAAACAAGAAATCTAAATTAAAATCATGTGTAGTCACAAAGATAAACAATTATCTCAATTCCTCTCCACAAAATGTCTTGAAGTTCTTTTGAATTCTCTTTCTTCACTCACAATACAAAATAACACTCAAAATAAAAAAAAGTGGTTAGCGGCAGCGGTGGTTACTTAGATAAATGATGGCTCTAATGGCTGATGGTTGGCCTCTTCTCTTGATGATACATTTCTTCTTTAATAAAAATCCAAAAAGGTGCTTAGTGTCTCTTCAAATGTGTCATCATTCAATGAATCTTCTAGAAGTTCCTCCTTTCAAAAGCCAATTGAATGAATTTTCATGTCAATGAGTTATTTCCCACGAATTTACCAAGGTTGCTTCAAACACCTCTTAAAAAATTTGTCTAAATTCAATGAATCATCAAATAACTACTTCTTGTGCTTATACACTGGGTACCTAGCACTTAGGCGCGAGCCTCTAGCACTTAGGAGAGCGTTCAATTTTTCACCTTCTTCATTTATTGATCCAAATTTAACTTTTTTTCACTTCTTTTAGCATTTTTCATTCATTTGATTGTACCTGAAAGAAAAACACACAAATATCTTTCATTAAAGCGCAATATCTAAAAAATAGACATAAACATGTGTATAAAAACACTATTTTAAATGTATCAAAATACNCTTCAAACACCTCTTAAAAAATTTGTCTAAATTCAATGAATCATCAAATAACTACTTCTTGTGCTTATACACGGGGTACCTAGCACTTAGGCGCGAGCCTCTAGCGCTTAGGAGAGCGTTCAATTTTTTAGCTTCTTCATTTATTGATCCAAATTTAATTTTTTTTCACTTCTTTTAGCATTTTTCATCCATTTGATTGTACCTGAAAGAAAAACACACAAATATCTTTCATTAAAGTGCAATATCTCAAAAATAGACATAAGAATGTGTATAAAAACACTATTTTAGATGTATCAAAATATTATTGAAAACCAATTATTAGTTTAGTATATGCTCTTATACATAGATTCATGAACAATCACATTACAAAATCATTTTTAAAATATTTTCTTATGCATCATCGTGAATATGGAATTAAAAACTATAATTAACTTAATATTATTGACATCTTTCTTGATTTTGTGTACACACTTGCACATGATATTAAGAAATTATATAGCTCTTTAGGTTCTCATGGTAACACTTATGTGTTTACTCTTGATCAAAATATTATGAAAAAGTTTGGACATTTTTTCATTCTATGTAAATAAAGATTTGATGACTCATAAATCTACCAATTGTTGAGTTATCTATTATATATTGTGTTTGGTATGCAGAGTGTAATTCATCTCAAATGTAATTCAATACATATCCATCTGCTCTCAGAGTAAATCGAGGTCCATTGATAATTATCTTTCATCAATGTTATCTTAATTTTAACTCAAATTCAATCATCATGTTATGGAGTTTCGTTTGCATAAGGCTGTCACTTACCAAAAAATTTATGAAAAAAAATTTCTTTTCAAAATTTGATCAAGAAGAAATGAATGCCTAGATTTAAGAGCAACATCTTGGATGTGTTAGTTAAAAAAACTATTTTCGCTTATATGAAATTAACTTATTTAAGAAGTCATCACTTCTAACGACTTTCAAGGCTTTTTTAGCTTGCCTTTTTTGTTATTATTGTCAGGCAAACTTGGACACTTTGTCCCCATGATTGCTTAATTTAAAACATGGACTTAATGTTATAACTTTAAGAGGGCATTATAAGAAACAACTATGTGATAGTCTATTTATCAAATTTAAGATTTGAGTTTAGTATNAAAACCAATTATTAGTTTAGTATATGCTCTTATACATAGATTCATGAACAATCACATTACAAAATCATTTTTTAAAATTTTTTTTATGCATCATCATGGATATGGAATTAAAAACTATAATTAGCTTAATATTATTGACATCTTTCTTGATTTTGTGTACACACTTGCACATGATATTAAGAAATTATATAGCTCTTTTAGTTCTCATGGTAACACTTATGTGTTTACTCTTGGTCAAAATATTATGAAAAAGTTTGGACATTTTTTCATTCTATGTAAATAAAGTTTTGATGACTCATAAATCTACCAATTGTTGAGTTATCTATTATATATTGTGTTTGGTATACAGAGTGTAATATCATCTCAAATGTAATTCAATACATATCCATCTGCTCTCAGAGTAAATCGAGGTCCATTGATAATTATCTTTCATCAATGTTATCTTAATTTTAACTCAAATTCAATCATCATGTTATGGAGTTTCGTTTGCATAAGGCTGTCACTTACCAAAAAATTTAGGAAAAAAAATTTCTTTTCAAAATTTGATCAAGAAGAAATGAATGCCAAGATTTAAGAGTAACATCTTGGAAGTGTTAGTTAAAAAAACTATTTTCTTTAATATGAGATTAACTTATTTAAGAAGTCATCACTTCTAACGACTTTCAAGGTTTTTTTAGCTTGCCTTTTTTGTTATTATTGTCAGGAAAACTTGGACACTTTGTCCCCATGATTGCTTAATTTAAAACATGAACTTAATGTTATAACTTTAAGAGGGCATTATAAGAAGCAACTATGTGATAGTCTATTTATCAAATTTAAGATTTGAGTTTAGTATAACTCACCATCTCTGTCAAAGATTTATTGATTGGATTAGTTATGACAATGCTTTTCTCATGCTCATTTGGGTAAGATGTCCTCCACGTTTTGATGAGTACTCTTTAACTTTGGCAAATGCAAATTATTTTATATAATGTTATGTTTTAGCTCAAAGCATAGGGCCAGTGGGTATAAAGACTTGCCTATATCACATTTTAGTGAATTATAAGTTGAGGGACTTTTTTTTCCTTGATCTCCCATTACAATTAAAATTGTAATGTGAGATAACCAATCTTTTAATTGTGATTTAAATCAAGATAATCTCTGGTTCATTGCGTCTGTAGGTACAAACTAACTGATTTGGTCTATCTTCTTAGAGATCACCTCAGATCTAGGACAAATATTTAAGCTCTTATGAGATTGATAATATTGACTTAGGGCTGTTTGGGGCAGCTGCAGCTTACTCAGCTTATCAAGTTAAACAGTTTATCCTGATAATCTGTTGATAAACAACTTATCCCGATAAGCTAGCTAGGTGTTTGGTTTGTGTATTTCGAAAGAAGCTGATTCTAGATAAATGATCATTCTGCCCCTGTTTTGGATAAGTTGTTAGTTGTTTAGTCATTGGGCAGATGTTATGGAGAAGATTTGATGCAGTTTTAAGCCATAAAATACTTTTTGAATACATACAAACAATTAACAATTATAAATCTGATCAATAGAAAATTTATGAAATAAAACCCGACCAAATTGAAAAAAAAAAGAATAAACTGAAGATATTTTACTCAAATCATTCGCCATTGCACAGACTACCAAATAAAGTGGCATGCAGCATAACACTTAAGCAGAGAGAAAAAAAACAAAAAAAGGAGAAGAAAAAACCAAAAGAAATCGAGTCAAATCCAGTGTAAGAATATTTAGTACAATATTGAAAAAAAAAGAAAAGAATAGAGTGAGCAGGACTTCAGTAACAGTGGAACAACCTTGAACTCTCTCTTCCCCCCAAAAAAATGAAAAAAAAAAATTAACGATCAATGACTCACAGAATTATTGAAGGGAAGAAGACGACATATTTTTACTTGGAAGAAAAATTGATACATATTTATTCTTTGCTCCTCGAGATATATAAATTGTGGCATTGCTCGAAGAGGTGGAACGACGGGATCTCTGCTACCTGGGAAGAGAACGACAGGATCTCGGCTAACCTGGGAAGGAAACGACGGGATCACGGCTACCTAGGAAGGGAACAAAGGGATTGCGACTACCTGGGAAGGGAACGACGGTATCACAACTTACATAGGCCACTGAAACCCCCATCTTCATCCATCTGCTCCGCTCCTATCAGAAATTCGCCTGTTCGCGTCATCTTCCGAGGCCGAAGGCAGCATAGTAAAGAATCACGAACGAACATGGGAAGTGGGGTCGACCCCGCGTCCAGCATTAAATACTCAATTTTAGACACGCTAAGGGGACATGCCAACCAAACAGAAAGACGGTCTTTTCAAAACGCCGCCACACTTTTAAGTTGCCCCAAACGGAGCCCTAATTACTGAGCTAACCGACACAACTTGGTAGATGTNGTTGCTAACGAGGCTTCCCACGGTCTAAATGAAATTATGGAACTGATTAAGTTGAGTTTAGTAAGTTCATTTTGACTAAGTGAATCCAATAAAAAATAGTGGTTCCAGAATGAAGGAACCGTAAGATCCTAACCGGTGTCGTTTTAATCAACTTTAGTATGCCCTCATAAAATTTAAAGAACTTCAACCATAGGGCCACTTAATTTGACATCATAACTTGACACACTAGAAAACTTAAAATCATCACGGCGAGGAGCTTGGAGCTAGCATGATGGACAGCACGACCATCTTCAATAGTAAAACCTGTCTTCCTCAACTAAACCAATCTTCCTTCCTTATATGAGCTTGGAGCTAGCATGGTGGGCAGCACGACCATCTTCAATAGCAAAACCTATCTTCCCCAGCTAAACCAATCTTCCTTCCTTAGATATAAACAACAAAGCCATAGGACTTCGAGGTTGCTTGCTTATGCAGCGTAAATCCTCACCTTATCCTTAGGCCTTTTGTATAGCCCACTATACAATATAAGCCCTAACTCGTCTTAGGATTCCGAGGTTGTCGTTTGTCATGACCTAAATCAATTAAACAACCAAGCCATAGGATTTTGAGGTTGTCTGCTTATGCAACATAAATCCTCACCTCATCTTTAGGCCTTTGTATAGCTCTGTTGTACTAAGCCCTAACTCGTCTTAGGATTCCGAGGTTGTCGTTTGTCACGACCTAAATCCTCACATCATTAGGATTCCGAGGTTGTCGTTTGTCATGACCTAAATCCTCACATCTTTCAGGCTATTTGTGTGATAGTCCTAACTCGTCTTAGGATTCTGAGGTTGTCGTTTGTCACAACCTAAATCCTCACATCTTCCATGCTATTTGTGTGATTGTTTCATACGAATGTAAGCCCCAACTAATAAAATTGGCAGGATGAAACACCTAAATATTTCTCCTCAAAATTGAAGCCAAACATTATGATAGCTAATAAAATTGGTAGGATGAAACACCTAAATATTTCTCCTCAAAACTGAAGCCAAACATTAGAATAAATTGGCAGGATGAAACACCTAAATATTTCTCCTCAAAACTGAAGCCAAACATTAGGATAGCTCGGGAAGTCACCGGTGGCAGGATGAAAAACCTAAATATTTCTCCTCAAAACTGAAGCCAAACATTAGGATAGCTTGCGAAGTCACTGGGTCTCTGGATCCATGACATCCCCTAGTTCTTCCTCCTTTGGACTCTACAACAAAATGTTCCAAACTTGAACCAATCCCCTTTTACACCTCTACGTTTGATCTCATTAAAGAGTCTCAATTTGAAATTCCTTGAAGATAATATTTCCTGATTTTTATCGAGAGTCTTCTTAAGTGACTTTGATCATTTAAGATGTAATAACTATAGGGGCTTGCCCTTATTGGAAGCATGTCCGAACCCAGCTTAAAATAAACCCTATTTAATTCTTTATATTAAATAGGGGAACTTGTCGGCAAATATAAAAGTTTCGCAGACCAAAAAGATGTCATATATTCCTTAGTTTATTTGATTGAATCTCATCCTCAAGTCTTGTGTTTATCCTTCAGGATATATACACGGTTTGAGGTACAACGCTCTTTCATTTAAACTATTAAAAATATGGGGTCACTTTGATTTCATATTTTTTCTAAAACTAAATATATATGTAAATTAAAACGTCCTACGGGCAACTCCAACCAAAAAATAGCGCCAACAAGCCAACACTCTGAAAAAATGGCGCTTCAGGTGCCAATATGGCGCCTTAGGCGCCAGTTCCAAAATTTGCACCATTTCATTTTAAATCTAATTAATTCTCAAATCTTCCATAAAATTGGGTAAATAAAGATGTTTTTAAATATTTTCTCAATTTCAAGTTTCTTAAGTACATAGAATCCATACAACGACCACTATATATATTTAACACTCCAAACTAAAATAGATAAGCAAAATAAAAAATAATAAATATGGTTTGCCTGCCGCAAACTACTTGGTTTAATGTCATTAGCCCGACATTCCCAGTCCATACTCTAGGTGACCCAACGCTAAAATCTCTTTAAAAACTAGTCTTTGACCATCAAAATATGGTTTTAGTCTAAACCCGTTCACTTTAAATATCTTTCCTGTCTTGGGATCTTCAATATTAACAGCTCCATAGGGATAAACTCTTACAATTTTGAATGGCCCTATCCACCTAGACTTTAATTTTCCAGGAAATAATTTTAATCTTGTATTATATAATAAAACTTTTTATCCAGGCTCAAGTTCATTTTTTATTATCTTTTTATCATGTCATTCTTTCATTTTCTCCTTATATATTCTAGCATTATCATAAGATTCATTCCTAATTTCTTTAAGCTCATTCAATTGCAATAATCTTTTCTCAACAGCATCTTTTAAATTTAAAACTCTTTAATAGCTCAATATATTATATGCTTCAATTCTATTGGTAAGTGCAAGTCTTCCAAAAAATTAATCTATATGGGGACAATCCTATAAGTGTCTTATAAGTTGTCCTGTAAGCCCATAATTCAATATATAATCTAGCAGACCAATCCATTTTATTATGATTAATAATTTTTTTCCAAAATTCTTTTGATTCCGCAATTAGATTCTTTTGCTAGACCACTAGTCTGGGAATGATAAGCAGTTGCAATCCTATGCATAATATTATATTTTTCACCAACCTTGCAATTCTTGCATTCCTAAAATTAGATCCTCCATTAGTAATAATTATTCTCGACATTCCATATCTTGTAAAAATTTTTTTGATTAAAAATTTTGAAACAGTCCGAGCATCACATCGAGGTAAAATGATTACTTCAATCCATTTTGACATATAATCCACTACAATCAATTGATATAAATTTTCAAATAAAGATACAAATGGTCTCATAAAATAGAATCCCCATGCATAAAAAATTTCAACTTCAAAATTAAAATTTAGTGGCATTTCATTTTTTTTGAAATATTACCTATTCTCTGACATCAATCACGTGTTTATATATATATATATATACATATATATATACATATTAACATCTCTAAATAGAGTAGGACGATAAAATCCAGATTGTAAAATTTTATGAACAATTCTATTTTTCCCAAAATGACCTCCAAATTCATAATCATGACATTTTTGGATAATTTTTTGAATTTCTTTATAAGGCACACATCTTCTCATAACTAAATCTTTGCATTTTTGGAACAAATATAGGTCATCCCAAAAGTAAAATTTTGTATTGTGAATGAATTCTTTTTCTTGTTATTTTGTCATTCCATATGGTAAAATACTACTAACAATATAGTTCATAATATCAGCATACCACGGTGTTTCCCATCCTTTAACAACATAAAGTTATTCATCAGGAAAAAGTTTCATTAATTTCTTTTCCAAATCAAGTGTTTCTTCCTGTTCCAGCTTAGATAGATGATCAACAATTTGATTATCAATTTCTTTCCTATTGACTACCACAAAATCAAATTCTTGCATCAGAAGTACCCATCTAATTAATCTTGGTTTCACAACCTTCTTTTGCATCAAATATTTAATAAATGAGTGTTCAGTATGCACAACACATTTAAATTCAATTATAAATAACCTAAACTTACAAAAGCATAAACAATGGTTAATAACTCTCTTTCAATAGTGGTGTAATTAATTTGAGCATCATTAAGAGCCTTAGTAGCATAGTATATGACTTTAAAATTCTTGTCATATCTTTGCCTTAAAACAGCTCCAATTGCACAATCACTTGCATCACACATTAGTTCAAAAGGTTTCTCTCAATTAGGTGAAACAATTATAGGAGCAGTGATCAATTTTTCCTTCAATATTTCAAAGGCTTTAAGGCACTCTTGCTCGAAATCAAATCTTTTTCTAAAATTTGGCATAAAGGATTCGTATTTTTTGAAAAATCTTTAATACATCGGCTGTAAAATCTAGATAGCCGTAAAAACTGATCTCCTTTTACAGTAGTAGGTGGTGGTATGTTAGATATAACCTAAATTTTTCCAAGATCTACTTCCATGTCATTTTCTGAAATTTTATCATCCGATTCCTCCTTCAACCATGAATTAACATTTTTCCCAGTTTAATATTAGATTCATATTTTCACACAGTTCTAGAGATTTCTCTAAATTATTTAGACATTTTTCAAATGACGCTCCAAATATAGAAAAATTGTTCATAAAGACTTCAATCCCTTTTTCAATTAAATCACTGAAAAATTGGCATCATACATCTTTGAAATATTGTAGGTGCATTACATAATCTATAGGCCATTTGTCGAAAAGCAAAAGTTTTATAAGGACTACTAAATATTGTTTCCACTTGATCCTCTAGAGTAATAGGTGCTTGATGATAATGGGTATATCTATCTAGAAAGCAAAAATATTTGTGCCAGTCAGTTTATCTAACATCTGGTTCAAAAAGGGTAAAAAAAAGTGATACTTCATAGTGGTCGAATTTAATTTTCTATAATCAATGCAGATTCGTCATCCAGTGACTTATCTTGTTGGTATTAATTCATTATTTTCATTTGTCACAACAGTCACACCTTCTTCTTTTGGAGCATAGTGAATTGGTCTCACCAAAGCACTGTCCTAAATAGGATATATTATTCTAGCATCTAACCATTTTAAAATCTCTTTCTTGACAACTTCTTTCATCATAGGGTTGAATCTCCTTTGAGGTTTAGCTCTTGGTTCTTAATGATCTTTAAAAAAATTCTATGCATACAAATTGAATGACTGATTCCTTTAATATCAACTAATATCCATACAAATGCTTTCTTACATCTTCTTAAAGTTTACAACAACTTTTGTTCTTGCATATCAGTTAATTTTGAGGATAAAATAACAGGTAATGTTGATAGATCTCCTAAAAATGCATACTTTAAATGTGTAGAAAGTGTTTTCATTTCTAGTTCAGGAGGTTTCTCAATCGATGAAATCAAATTTATATTATTATCTGTAGGATCTAACATTTCAAATTTCCTGAACATAATACAATTCTTCATTTCTCACTTTTGTATATTCCTCTTGAGCTTTATCCTCATCCTCATACTCCAAATATTATTTTTCAGATTTCTTTTCAAATGTCTTTGTGAAATATTCATGGCTTAAATAGTCGTTTATACCCATTCTGAAGCATTAAAAATCTCGCTCTTTTGCAGAGGATCTCATAGATTTTATAATTTTAAATGTAAACTCTTGATCTCTAACTCTCATTGTTAGTTCTCCTTTCTGCACATCTATCAATGCTCTTCTAGTCGTAAGAAATAATCTTCTTAAAATGATAGGGATTTCTTTATCTTTCTCCAGATCTAATACAATAAAATCCACATGAAAGATAAATTTATCAACCTTTACCAAAACATCTTCTATAACTCCTTTAGGGTAGGTAATCAAATGATCATCTAACCAAGGAGTTACAATTGTAGGTGAAATTTCTCCTAAACCCAACCTTTTAAAAATTGATAGAGGCATAATATCAATACTGGCTCCTAAATCACATAAAACTTTTCCAAAAATCTTTTATCAATAGTGCAAGGAATAGTAAAGCAACCAGGATCTTTAAGTTTTTCATGAAGCTTTTTCTAAATTATAGAGCTATAAGCTTCACTAAGTACAACATTTTCATTATTCATAAACTTCCTTTTCTTATTAAGTATATCCTTCATAAACTTCACATAGTTTGACATTTTTTCCAGGCTTCAACAAATGGAATGTTCATAAACTTTTCTTATTAGTTTTTTTTTCTTCAATTTTTGAGGAAATGATGGTGGTGGTCTTTCTACAGCAATTTTCAAATGTTTGATTGGAAATTCTGACTCAAAATGAAAAACTTCATCAGATTTTTTGTTTTCCACCTCATCTTTTTCAACTTCAACTTTCACTTCTTTTTTAACTTTTGTTTCCAACTCTTTTCTACTTCTCAATTGAATAGACTTAATTTGCTCTTTATTCTGATCTTTAGGATTTACTTCAACATTACTAAGTAACGTTTTTAGAGGTCTATTGTTAAGTTCAGTAACAATACATTCCAACTGATTTTTCATGTTTCTAATTGTAGCTCTTTGACTTTGTAATTGACTTCTCATTTGCAATATTAATTTTTTCATTGATAATTTTCTCCTTACTCTGCAAATTACTATTAAAACCTTAAGGGTAAAAAGGTTTATAAGTTGGATTTCTTTGATTGTTGGAGTTTCCCAATGAGTTAGCAATATTTTTCCCCCATTGCGGATAAGCAGTATTAGAGTTATTGTTACTCCAACTGAAATTTGGATGATTTTTTGAACCAAGATAATTGGAATAAGGATTGTTAGAATGATTATTTATTATATTTAAAATCTCATAAGAATATTGAGATTTATCATTTGTCCCAATGAGTTATCCTCAAGCACAGGTGGTGTTTGAGAATAATTCATTTCACATTGATCTATCTTCTTTGAAATACTAGCTATTTAGGCAGCCCATATAGATATTGCATCAGAATCATGAATACTAGCTATTCTTTTAGATTTACCCTTTCAAGGGCCATTGAAAATTATTAGTAGTCATCTCTTTAATTAACGAATATGCTTCATCAAATGGTTTTGACATTAATGATCCACCAACAACAGCATCAATTATCGATCTAAGTAATCCAACCAATCCATTATAAAAAAATTGAATTATTAACCAAGCTGGCAACGCATGTTGTGGACACTTCCTAAGGAGATATTTAAATCTTTCCCAAGCTTCATAAATTGATTCCCCTTCAAAATGACAAAAAGATGTAATATCAAATTTAAGCTTAGTTTTTTTATGGTGAGAAATATTTAGATAATTTTTTTTTTGTGATAAGTCTCCCCAAGTTCTGATAGATTTAGGTGCTAACGAGTTTAACCACATCTTAGTTTTATCCCTTAAAGAAAAAGAAAAAATTCTAAGTCTAAAGACATCATTTGACACTCCATCATATTTAAATATAGTACACAATTCTGGAAAACTAGCAAGGTGTAAGTTAGGATGCTCAGTTGGTGTTCCCCCAAACTTATTATTTTGTACCATTTGGATAATAGCAGGTTTAAGCTCAAATAAATTGGCAGCTGCAGCAAGATTTTGCACACTCAAATGAATTTCATCTCTTGTAGGATTAGCATAATCTTGTAAAGGTCTATGATGATGTTAATTTTCATTTTCAAAATTATTTAAATTGCAAGCCATTTTGCTAAAAAAAAAAATTTGTTATTTTTGAATTTTTCTATTTATTTTTTCTAACTCCGAATCATAAGGTATTAAATTTTCAAATCTTAAACTACGCATAAACAAACACAATAAGAAATTAAACTAAGCGAACACACTAAAATATGAAAATATTCAAATTAAACTACAGTAAGTTTTTTCAGTTCAAATAAAATATTTTAAATTATAAAGTAATTTATCGTTACTCTCCGGCAACGGCGCCAAAAACTTGATGTGGGGTTTGTTGTGTGTTGCTTTTATAAATATTTTTCAATATTTCAAAACACACACAAAAGTACTAATAAAAAATATACAATTCAATCCCAATAAAAATAACTTTATTAAAAATAATTTTATCTTATAAAATCATTAAGTTGTTAAACTCATAATAATAACGCAAGTATATGTATCGCTCAAGTAATAAAGGGCTCTAATGGAGTCCTAAGTATCGATCCCAAGGGAGTTGGAATTTCTTCTAGTTATAATCTAAAACACAAAATTCAAACAACAAAACTTAAGTATGAAATTCAAATCTAAAGTAATTGAGTGTATGCTAAATAAAATGTAGTTAAACGAACTAAGTTAACTAAATTATTTATTAAACTTTAAAAGTAAACATATAAAATTAAACAAAGTTTCTATGATGAAGAGTTGAAATTTAAGAAAATATTCATCTCCTTTACAATGAGTATATGAATTGTGAAGAAATTAAAATCATATATATATATATATA